>SNQJ01S0021782.1:103369-121265 GCA_010110895.2 Picea sitchensis | reverse complement strand
AAAAAAAAAAAAAAATGACCAATTTCCTCTTCCTCACGTGCGCGGGCTCAGGGAGCGTTTCGGGGAGCGTTTTTTTCCCTTGGGAGCGCTCAAGGAGCGTTCGCTCCCTGGACGCTCCCTGAGCACTCCCTAAGAAACCAGGGAGCGTTGTTTTTTATGAGGGAGCGCGCTCCCGAAAAACGCTCCCGAAGGGGAGCGTTCAGGGAGCGCACTTGGGAGCNGGGGGGGGGGGGGCGCTCCCCCGCAGCCTTGGCTAAAACAGCATGTTTTTCAGCCTCTGAACTTGTTGCTGCAGCCCCACTACTAGCAGATGGAACACTAGCTGACCCTGTCGAAAATAAAGGAGGAACAACATTAGTGGGAAAATCCCTCCCTTTCTTTTGCCGTCTCCCAGCTGCCCTTGATAATTGAGCCATGACTGTTGTTGCAAAGTTATTGGACTACTGTTGTAGAAAAAAACTTGAAGAATGGTGGACAAATCCACTTGCTTGGCACTTGGAATCCCTTCTCACACTCTACCAAAGCCCTTTGTTGCTCTCTAACCTTTCTTGTTGCTCCAACCTGTTTGCAAAATGAGAGAAAAACAACTTAAAAATTGTTTTTGAGGGCCCGCGGGCTTCCTTTTTGCGGGACACGTGTCATGTTTTCGTGACACAGTTTTAGGTGGTGTCGAGCACGTTTTAATTACGTGTCACGTGAACATGACACGACACTCACACGAATTGGACACGTGTCACAGCGAATCGTGTCAGATTCGCTGGACATAAGACACGGAGGGGGGTATGGACCGGTTACACAGGCAAGAAATAAACAACTATTGTGAACTGATGGCCCTCATACTAACCCTCCAGTTAGATCAAGAATATGGTGTTACACAACTTCAAAATTGTTGGGATTCTTTATTGGTTATTAAATAGATTCGAAAGGAAGCATCTGTCTGAAATTTACTTTTCAACCACTTTTTGATGATATACAACAACAAGCAAATGAGAGATTTGGAGAGAGCTTGGAAGAATTTGTTTGCAGCAGATTTGGCACCGTTTCCAAGAGAGATTGGGGCACAAATCCCAAGGAGAATTTTCTATGTGAAAAGTTGCTGAAATTATTGTTGTTGTTGGGATCCATACATGTCGTACAACAAGGAAGAGGGCACAATTTTTGAGGCAGACAAAGGCACAATTTTCAAGGTTGTTTGGAGTGTTTCTTGCTGCAAAAAGGCCATACAGTTCAGGCCGTACAACTGTTGGTGGGCACTGTTTTCAAGGTGTTGTTCTGTATGTGGGTCACATACAGTAGTACGGAATTTCTGGGCATGGTTTTCTAGACATAAATTTGGAACAGTTGTGGGTGGTGTCTGTAAGTTTTTCTCTTGCTGCCATGTACATCTTCTGTAACATTTATTCTTCCTGAAGCTACTAATAAATCTATATTTTTGTGGGTTTCCCCAAACTGGGGTTTTGCATGGCTGGTTGCCAAAATCTGGGTGTGCACATGTGTTTTTGTGACTGATGTTCATTGTTATTTTCCGCTGCAATATTTGCTTAATAATGTGTGTTTTTGTTTATGATATAGTTGTATGTGGGTATTACATTCAGAGTTCATTTAAGACAGAAATCTGTGTTTACTAAGTGTTCGACAAAAGTCCTATGGAGTTAGTGTGCTTTTGTTACTGATTTTCTACATGGTATCAAAGCAGGTGCTCTGAGTTACAGTGAGCAGTGCTATTTTGGCAAGGATTTGAAGGGGGAAACTTGGTTGTTTGTTTTCCATTGAACAGTTGACAGGGAGATGGCTGCTTGTATCAAATGAGGACCAGTTGGAAGGAATTTCCAACTATTTGCAATGTAAAGTTAGAATGTCAGCTATTCTCAGAGAAAACAAAATTTGGAGCTTTGTCGGCTCTGTAGTAGTTGTTCCCACAGCAGACCCTATTGCTTTGGATGTTCATGAGAGAAAGGAAGTCGAAGCTCAGAGGCTTATTCTGGATGGAGTGAAGAACTCACTTATCCCACATTTAGCTGAGAAGAAGACAGCATATGAGATGTGGGAGACACTGAAAAACTTGTATGAGGCAAAGAATGAAAACCGGAAGATGGCCTTAAAGGACAAACTGCATGATACTAAGATGGCTAAGGATGAGAGTGTGGCTTCTTATCTTACCCGGGTAGCACAGGTGAAAGATGAGTTGGCTACAATTGGGGAGGTCATTTCAAATTCAGAGTTGGTGAGGATAGCCTTGAAAGGCTTCACCAAGGAATGGGAAGTCTTCGAGAAGTGTGTGGTGGGTCAAGAACATCTTCTAGATTGGAACAGACTATGGGATGATTTCACTCAGGAGTAGATCCGGGAAGGATCTCAGAGCAGTGGACAGATGGGAGGTGGAGTTGATGGAGAGAATGTGGCTCTTGTGACAAAGAGCAAAAGTAAGAAGCAAGGGAGCTCCAGGAAAGACTTGAGCAAATTCAAATAATTCGTCTGCAACCAGTATGGCCACCTTGCAACTCAATGTCCAAAGAGGAAGGAGGAGGAGGAAGGGCAAGTTGCAGTGGCAACAGCAACAGTAGAGGAATTTGCGGACAAGTTTGATAGAGAATTCTCATTGTTCACTCTCGTTTCAAGTGTTGGGAGTATTGGATTTGTGAGTGACAGTAAATGGATCATTGATAGTGGAGCCGCATGTCATATGACAGGAATATGGCGTATAATCCTCAGTATCACAAAGACAGGTCCAAACTGGCTAGTTGAAAGTGAAGGGGGAATGGCACAAGCAGTAGGTGGAGTTGGAAGAGTCAGATTCCAACTCGAGTTTGGAGAACTCCTGGAGGTTGATGGAGTTATGTTTGTACCAGGGTTAAGGGTTAACCTTCTCTCGGTGTCAGCCTTGGGAGATGTTGGATATGCGACATTGTTCAAGGGTGGATGTGTCATTATCTACAGAGAGGGAGCGGATTCAGTCGAACCACAGTTGATTGGTGATCGGGTTGATAGGTTGTACGTTGTGCGAGAACAACCTACAGTTGGAGATGAGTCGGATGAGGAGTAGGAGGCTCCTGAGACTGCGGTGGGCCCAAGGATTCAATCTCAATATCTAAGGGAAGAGAGGGAGTCTCTTCTGAGCACCAACAAGAGGCTCAGCTGGAGTGAGTGGACAGAAGCTCAGGGTGGGGTGGATTCTCCTAGGAGCTCAGGGTTCAGGGTGGTTTCCAGTAGGAAGTCTTCAGGTTCGAGTTCTGTGCAGGAGTTGAGGTTGGCTCCAGGTTCAAAGGGAACTCCTACTGCGAATAGTGTGATGGATTTGAGGATAGGATCAGGTGATGGTGATGTCAGCGAGTACATCCCTCGCTAAGAGAGAGTGTTAGCTTTTATAGCTCGAGAGGTACTTTGCATGTTTTGTCTTGTATGTGGAAGTAACCTTTGCATTTGCACTACTAGGCACTTGACTTTGTAATAGGCGTTTTATAAAGTTGTAATAAAGTGACTCTTTTATTAAAGTGACTTTTTGTAAAGTGTCCTTTCTAATATTTTATTAAAGTGACTTTATGTCACAAAGTGCACTTATGTCATAAAGTGGAATTTTATTTTAATAAATGTAAGTGATTTATTTTGGAGGGATTGGATCATATCCCTTGATCTTGTAAAGGCAAGATTAGATCTTGACCATTGGATTTAGGGATGGGAAAGGTGAAAAAAAGTCATTTTCAGTTATAAGAGAAAGCCTAAGGTAGTGTGCAAGACAATCACATGAGAGATTTGGAGAGAACTTGGAAGAATTAGTTTGTAGCAGATTTGGCACCGTTTCCAAAAGAGATTGGGGAACCCCAAGGAGAATTTCCTATGTGAAAAGTTGTTGAAATTATTGTTGTTGTTGAGAGTCGTACTTTACAGATCCGTACAGCAAGGAAGAGGGCACAATTTTCGAGGCAAACAAAGGAATGATTTTCGACGTTGTTTGGAGTGTTTCTTGCTGTAGCAAGGCCGTACAGTTCAGGCCATACAGCTGCTGATGGTCATTGTTTTCAAGGTGTTGTTCCGTAGGTGGGTCATACAGTAGTATGGAATTTCTATGCACAGTTTTCTAGACAAAAAACTGGGACAGTTGTGGTTGTCTGTAAGTTTTTCTCTTGTTGCCATGTACATCTGTTGTAACATTTATTCTTCCTGAAGCTGACTCTCTTTTGATGGGTTTCCCCAAACTGAGGTTTCCCTAGTTGGTTGCCAAAATCTGGGTGTGCACATGTGTTTTTGTGATTGTTGTTCATTGTTATTTTCTGTTGCAATACTTAGTAATGTGTGTTTCTGCTTATGATATAGTTGTATGTGGGTATTACATTCAGAGTTCATTTAAGACAGAAATTTGTTTTTACTAAGTGTTTGACAAAAGTCCTATGGAGTTAGTGTGCTTTTATTACTGATTTTCTACAATAAAGCCATCCATCCTTTGCAACTAAAGTAATCTGTGAATAGAACCGAAAGGTTAGCCATGAAATGATCCACTATTTCCATCCCATCCATGACCATCAAACATTTTGGATAGAATTGTGATTGCCCCATTCTTTTCATCTCCTCAATGAACCTTGCAATGTGCTTCAACTTGACAACAAGTATATAGTAACAGGATGGACAAATAGGACTCTAGAGACTCCCATCTCTTTAGGGTGCTTTTGATTCATCAATTATGTGAACACAATCATTACCCATCACAGTTGCAATATATGTTAAGAAATCCAAGGTTATTGAAACAACCAATTTTCTTTCGCAATAGTGTTCATTGCTTCCTCAACATCGTGCAAGGATGATTTGCGAGCACTAGGAATATGCATGAGCAAGTATGTAATGACTTGAGTTATACACCATAAACTTCCTTGTCACTATCACATATCCTTTGCATTTGCTTGTAACTCCTTGTCAGTCTTTTCATTGACATAAAACATTAAATCCAACGGAAGTCTTTGTAGCAAAGTTGTTGAGGTACGATGATCCCAAAAAGGAAATAAAATATGCCTAGAATTTTCAAGGCATGGGTTGGTCATTGAACATTATTATGTTCTATGTCATGGACATTATGTTTTCATACTTTTTCCCAAGAGGCATTGGTTAGGATAAAGGCCATTTTTTAGTTTTTTGACCCATTAGATTTTTCTTTCTACAAATGTTAGTGGTGGCCATGTTTGCGACCTACTTTTTCTAATAAAATGCCCAATGTACAATACTTAAAGGAGGCATTTATTCCAAAAAATGCCTAGTACTAATGATAATAATAAAAACCTCATGAAACTACCACATCCATACCAATCTCTCCTAGAATGGTTACTAGTCAACAATAAGATCAATGGAGTGTAGAGCTAGTACTACTTTTATTGAGAATGATTATGATCACTTTTTATTTGGTCTAGATATGGCCATATAAAGAAGTAAAGTTGAGTGATGTAGATCCTAGCTAGAAATATTCTTAAAGTGACCTTGAATTTCTGAAGTGGCAATACGCATGTCCAAAAATAATCAAGCTTGTACTCATTCACATTCTAGATGTGTTGTTGGAAATACAATTGAAACACATATTCAATAATGCCATAGACTACTGAAGCATTGACAAGAAAGTTTCCAACACTTATCTGATCATATGAAAGCATCTCTTAGTCTAAAAATTTGAGTTTGACAAAAAACAACATTGTATTCCCTACATGTTCACATAGTTTTAGGCTCAATGGCATCAATGCCCAACAGCAAAGCTTCATCAAAATATAGGAGTAATAATCCACACGCAAGCTGTGAGGGGGAATACCATTTATCAATCAGCATACATAAATTGAAGTATCATGCCAACAAGGTGCAAAGGATTTGTCCTCTTTGCTTAGCTAAATGACTAAGAAGATTCCACGTGGAAAAAATTGATACAAAGCACAAGGTTGTGTATCTCCATAATGTGTAATCAACCATAGACCATGCCATGCAAGCCTTTCATGTATCTTTGTTATTGGGTGGGGTTTCTTTGAGAAAGGAGAAAGAGATGTATCCTTGTAGTTCCCAAAGTGGATGTCCTTGATCATAGCCCTTGCATTGTCAATTTGCCTCAATCGAAGGACGTGCCCTAGAATGGATCCTATTTCACCTATGATGATGGGAGCATGTGTTAAAGGATGGTGCATTTCATAACTAAGGGAAATGCATATGCATATGGAACTCTAACCCAACACAAGCAAATCGTGAAAATGTCTATTCTATACCAAAACCTACAATAGCTACTAGTTGCACTCAAAGTCTTATGTTATGTGCTACATGAGTGTAGGGATCATGGGAGAGCTTATGGTAATGCAGTAGTTTGAAGAGTTTGGTGTGTTCAATGTCCTTTATATTTGGATGAGCCTTGAGAAAGATATTAATAGCCATGTAGAGGCCATAGCCAACCATATGAGCATAGTCAAGTAACACCTCAACTAGTGTAATGATGCTAGAAAGTGGTAAGTTAAAGTCAACTTCACTTTTCGCAAGATGCTATCCATAAGCTTGGATGCCTTGATTATAACATTTTTCTTTGGAGAAACCATGCCATTTAACTCATAAATTGCAACAACCTACATATTCATCCTCATGATAATGACTTCCATTAATTCCAATCTACAAGAGACCATTGCATTGAACATAACGACTATTCTGAGAAGCCATGAAAGGAAAATCAAGGAGATTGTAATTGCATTGTGCTCCTTACCTTGTGGAGTGTTACACCTCATACTGGACAAGGTTCCACACATTGATGGAGATTTGCAACTGGTATCCTAGGGCATTGGACCAACTAGGGGGTTCATCTTCATGGAGCCCCTTCTCTTCCCAACATTGGATCATTTAATGGAGGCCTTTGGTTGGGGGAGTCTCACTTCTCCTTGGTTAGATGATTTTGCTTGCTAATTTGGTGGTCTTCTCGCATGTGCTTGCCTTGTTGATCACCCCTTGGTTTCTTATTTGCTAGTATCTTGGAGCATGCTATCTCATTATGGTGTGACTTGGTATATATTTTTTTATCTTGGATTTGCAAAATCTTGTTCTTGGATGATGGGTATAGTCTCCCAAGGGGATAGATGTTGGTGTTAGGAAGCAGAGGTTTCATGGCATTGTTGAATGCTTCCTCGTGATTTCTACATGGTGTGTTGATGTGATGATGTTGGTTTGTCACTAGAAGGGGTGTTTTACATGGTCCTCTTGTGTTGATATGTGGTGGGGACATAGTTGATGATTGGATAGGTTAGCATTTCTTATTATCCCCTTCTTCTATGATGTTGATGTAGTTAGATGATGGATGTGTTGTGGTAGTGCAATTTGCCTAGGTGGGATTTCCCTAAGTGATATGATTTAACATTATAATATTTGTTGGATGTCACCTAGGTGGGAATGTGCTTAATGATGTCAGTACCCATGTGGATGTACTTTTTCCTAAGTTTGAGTTAGATTGGGGGGTACTACATGCATCTTTGGTGATCAAGCCTTTTCTAAGGTTTGATGAGGTATTAATCATGTCATCGTCCTTTGGTGGTGAGCCCAGGTTCAAACCTAGATGGTGTTACTATTTTGTCATTGTCTTATTATCATGGTGGTCTTTGCTAGTGGATACAACTTATTTTCATGGTACAACACTAGTTGGAGCGCACCCCTCCATTTTTTGCACACATGTTCATTTTGATTTAATCAGTTAGTGATTATTGGGAGGTTGAACTATGGTTTTATTTCAGTATTAACCTTTTGGCACACATGTTGAAATTGATTTAACCATTTAATGGTTAAATTAATCCAATTTATTACCTTGGAGGTTAATTGTTGAGCACCCTACTTCACTTGGGAGTTGTTCACATTTGAGGGATTATTTGGAGGTTATTTTAGGCTTTTTGATGGAGTGCTCCTCTCTTGGGCATATGGTTTCTAAGGCATTCATGATTATTTTAATGTTGGAGAGGTTGGCACATTCTCCAAGGGCACACTCTCTTGTACAGAATTGAAGAGATCTAACCACCTTGTCACTTCTTCCTAAGGCCCACTTCACATGGAGATATTTTATTACTTGTTGGGTAATTGTGGTAGTTACATGGCATAGTTTTCTAAGGCGCACCTCTCCTAGGTGCTCTCTCATCTTTATTGCATGGATATTTCAACAACACTTGTCATCATTTGACCTTCATTGGAGAGCACCCTCACCTCTTTGACTTAGAACATGTATTATTTTATTTGAGGTGGTTATGGAGGATTTTATTGTGAGGCATCTGACATACTTGGAGGGCCACACATGTGGCTTTTGCATGCTCTTGCTTGGTCCTTCTTACTATATTTGGCACATATTCTTATACTTGTGGAGACACTTCTTGCTATTCTTGGAGATATATATGTTATAATTTCATGCAGTTTTGACATGGTCAAAACCCTAATTGCCTCTATCTCCTTGGATTTGTCTTGTTGGAGATGGTCCACTTGCTATTTTGGGGTTGACTACATTTCTTATGGAGCACGCAATCTACTTAGCACCTTGCACATTCATCCATGGAGTTGGTTGCCTTGGGTATTCACACATATGGATTAGTTACATGCATTTTATAGACCACTTGCGATTTTTGGAGGTTGGTTATGGAGCACTCTCCTAGGAGGAATATTTTATTGCTATATCTCTCTTGCACCTTGTAAGGCACACTTTGTGAGCTCTTCTAGATGGACCCTGGAGCACATCCTCCTAGATTGAAGAGTATTTTATTATATTTTGCATGCATCCATTTTTGGAGGGCAAAGTCTATGTGGACCCATTTAGCATTTGACTTGGTATAATACCCATTTTTGGAGGGTGAATTCTCTCTTAGAGGTTTTTGTCGCATATCATTGCCTATTTTTGGATGAGTGCAACCTCTCTTGAGGAGGCTAGCGTCTACATGTCTTGATATTGTCAACCATGGATATAATTACTCCAATATTTTATAATTTGTTGCCTTGTCGTGAAGTTTGTTAGAAAAATAACATATTTTATTGTACCAGCATATATCCATCTTAACCTCAAATCTATCAAGCGCCGAGAGGGATCAAATCTCTCGAGGTGCAAACATTTTTTAGAGTGCAAAACTTGATAAAAGGTTAAAGGTTTGCACATGGAGAGATTTGATCCCTCTCGACGCTTGATAGATCCGAGGTTAAGATGGATTTATGCCGGTAGTACTAGTAATTATACAAAAGTAAATAGTAAATACTAAAGTAATAGAAGTAATAGTAAATGCTAAAGTAATGGTAAATTTACTAACATAATAGTAATATACTAAAGTAATAGTAAATATGATATATAATAACGTGTGTAATTTTTGTTTTTATTAATTGAGCCGACTTTTTTAGTTGAGCTTTTAATTGAGCGAACTTTGAATTTTTGAAATCTTTGAAATCTAACATCACGTGACAACTTCTTCCCCATACTAGACTGTAGAGCGCCTCTCGACGCAATGAGAGACTTAACTCACACTCTATTTAAAGGAGTTTCTCTCCATTTCAAAGGGGATTTGGCAATTAGAGGATTGTGAAAAAAGTGAAAGAAATGAAGGAAATTGTAAGAGCTTGGAGACGACGTTGAGCTTCCCTCATGTATCAAATCTTTGAAGATTAATGAAGTATTGAGGTGTTGATATACTTTGTTGTATGGATATGTTATGTTATTCCATTGTTGTTTATATGTTATAGAATTTTCTTGTTGTCATACTTACGTGAAGGCTTAGTAATGAATTCAATATTTATTTAGGAATAAGAAATGTGAGGAGGGTTCTCCCTCTTGTTTGTTTGTTGTTTTATTTCTGCACTTGTTTTCCATTTTTCTATCAAACTAGGTTACAACTTTGGAAGTATATTTCAGCCATAAAACAACTCCCTCACATTTGTATTGATAAGTGGCATTTTTATCCCTCCAAGACTTGATTCTATAGCTTATCTTCAGCGAACACTTTGGGGTAAATTGCATTAAGCTAATTCCTTTTACCTTAAGTACACACACAAGCGATGAATGCATCAAATAAGTTATTTCATCCAAGAAGTTGAATGTGGTAAACTAACCCTTTTCAACCATATAGCCTACCTCAAAGTACTTGATTGTAACAAACTAGCTCTTTCCTTCATTCAATGTTTCATGATTCCATTAGCCCTTAGATTGATAGGCACTAATCTTACATCATCACATTTCCTTGCTCCCCTCATTTCTCTTTCATTTCCTTTCCACGCCCCCTTTTCCATTTCCACTACCACATACCATTACTACAACCACTTTTTTTATCAAGGCTTACTCTTCTTTTTCCACCTTGAGCCCCCACTCCATAGCCTTGATAATACTATCCATAGGGAAGCCCCCCTTGAGTTGGAGAAGAGCCAACCAAAAGAGAGAGGATAACCTATTGAGGTGACAATGGGTAGCCTTCCTAGGTTGCACAATACAAACACCTTGGTGATTAGGACTTTACACTTTTGTGAGCATTAGATTTTGTTGTAACATTGAGGAAGTAGACTTATGACGATCTCCCTAATAGATCACAGTGTTCACATTTATGTACCATTAATGGTGGAGAAACTTTGAATTGTTTGCACTTGGCTCCAATTGGATATTAAGGACCTCTCGACCTATTGTTCAGATATCTTCCACAAAAAAATTTGCATAATGCATAGAGATTCATTGATTATATCATGCCCTAAGCCTCTAAATTTTATTGCACTTGACACTTTCTAAAAGATGTGAATGTTCAGGAATATTAATTCCTTTTCCCACAATAAGTTTGCAGTAGACTTCAGCATGTTGAGAGTTGTGCCTTACACATTCAAGGTTATTCACTCAATTATGAAGGGCAGTCACAAGTCCAAGAGATTTTCATAGATGATTTCGTTGAGATAGGCTTTTGACCATGATCTTGGAGATAGGTTTCCAATTCAAAAACATCTACTCCTCCGATCATATCTTGGAGATGCACTTTTTCATCTTTGGATTTTACTACCTATTTTCCAATTCGAACACTTCAAGATACACGAGAAAATTTGTGAAGAGAAAAAAATATTCCTTGAGTATTACCAAAATGTGAAGGCCATAAATCGTGTTTCCAAAATATGCAAAGCTAACCATGATAGACTTGTGATCGAATCCTTTATTGGCCTCAAAAATTCATCATTCTTATTTTATAGTTAAATTCTTCACTACTTCAAAATGTAAAGCTAAACTTCTTCAAAAAATCATCATCGACACAATTCACCTAGAAGACTTAAATCTTGTCACAAAGCATGAACTTTTAACTTCTAGTTCCTTGAATACTTCAACAATTGAAAATGATACGAACTATTCTCTCGAGTATTTTGAAGTGTATGGGTTAGCCTTAATAGAGAATCCTTTATAACTTGCATTAGACATATGAATGCAGCAAGGATCTATATACACCTTTGTAGCAAGACAGTTTCCATGAGTTGTCTAATATGAAACGCAATACTTGTGCCTCTTTTGCATTTGCACTCATCCAAAAGCATTGGAAACATTTGCATGCTCACTTACCCCAAGCTTTGGCATCTGAATTGTTGCAGCGACCACTCCATCTCCCCAACCACCATAATTTGCTGCAGTGACAGGTTGATGAATTACAATCCAACCCCCATGGTGACAGGAAGAATCCTCCACTTTGCCACTTCAAAACAAGAATTCCCTCCTTGACCCCAAGTTCTACCTCCAACGGAATCCTCATTCAAATAGGTACAAAACAACGATAAGGATAAGCATTCAACAATGCATACACCCGGAATTAAAGCTGGTGGAACTTGGAATAGAATTGTTCAACAGATTCTTGATATCCAAAAAAATATTATTGGTTCCTGGTCCATAAAATATTGACACAATAAAGATTCTCACAGCAATTAAACTCTTAAAGTAGATTAATGGGCCCACTGTGGGTATGATAGACATATCAAAAAAGGGGCCAACCATATATCCAGGTCTCAAGATAGTCATTTGCAAAAAAAATGTTGCAGAAGCAGAATGAAAGCATTCAGTTCCTCAGAGATTCAAAAAGCCACACACAATTGAGTTAGTGAGAGGTGCAGTTCTATGGAAATGCCCCCCAAAATGTTGGCATCCTTTTCACAAGTGGTCTAACCAGGCTATGAAGGAGGCCAACGGTGATGTTACAGAGTTCAAGATCAAAAGAAATAACTATATCTAATGATATTTAATTACTCGCGCAAATAAAGAAACAAGAGCATTCACATAACACAAATCAAAGAAACAAGAAGAATTGAATTTCATTCTCAAAATGAATAAGATATTAGTTGACAACCCCTCTCCCACAACTATCCACTGCTTATATACCGAGTTCGTTCAATGGACTAACTAACAATTAACAACTACCTCCTCAAAACTAGGAATGAGCTATGAATTATTTACAACAGATTTAAGCATCATAACTCATATTGTGTGACTATCACTTGTTATAAATAACATTGAACAAATGCATTTGGTTAGGGGCCCTGACACTAGGAAAACACCCCCAAAAAGGGATAGTTGTGAAATTGTATACATGATGCATGGATAAAGATGAGTGATACTTGTAATGTGAGAATGCAAGAAAAGGGCAATGAGATATCAGAGCTTTTGGCTAGGATCTGTTCTTTCCACAATCTTTTTCATGTTACATTTGGATAAGATGTGTAGACATAAGGATAGATAAAATTCTTACAAATGACTTTGAAGTTTGAACAAAATGATAAAATCGGAAATCATGTATTCCTTCACACAAAACAATTTGGCACCAATGTTCATCCTTCAAAGTTCAACCACAGGAACACAATGCATACAAGAAAATCTAAGACAGATATGGAAACAAATACAGACACTCATCATGTTACAAATCAATAAAAACCACAAATGTTCAAAATTAGATGCAGTTTAGATTATATACTTCAACATTTCAATTCAAATGCTACTTCTCATCTAAAAGAAGATGATCATGATCCTAGCTAGAATGATGATGGTCAGGTCATCATCTATCAGACTCACACTTGCATGTATATAGATCAATCAGGATAGCCAATGTCACTTTTCGATTCTTGTGACATTATATCCCACCATCTACTTCCACTATCTTGTGGGAAACCATCCCCACTTGCATCAAAATTTCAATTTGCAGATGTTTTGGCATGGCATACAATAGGAGTCCAAAAACAAATTAAAGAGGACAAAATTTTTGTGAGGGCTAAGAACTTCTTGGCAACCAAAAGATTATGCTTCAAGCATCAACGAATATACACTCACTCCAATTTCACTCATAATTTTAGAGTGTGCATCACTGATGAAACAGGATGTGCTGACTTGAAAATCATTCTATTGTAGAACTTAATGAAAACACGTATTGAATAGAAATATGATAAATTTTTAAAATCTGTGGCCATTAATATACAATTTTTGTTGTAAACGTTGAAACTATTGAGATTTGAATAGAAAGGGTTCACATTTAGGCTTCATTTTGGAAGGACAACATATAAGTATAACACTAAATGTATAGCCCCAAGTTTTGACAGATATCAACATGGCTTAGCCTAAAAAGACATTTACGTAGATACAGCAACTGAATTAAAACTTAAATTACTAGAATGGAATCACCATATATAAACTTCAAAAAAACACTAAAAGCACAAGGATGCTAAAGAGCACAACACAGTACCCTTCAAATGTCATTATCAGATTATCTCCCAAGTTTCCAATGTCCTAAAAAGAAAATCTAAGCCAGATAATTGTACTGTATTAAGGTCGCACTAGCTGATGACTCATTTGAGCACCCTTGACAACCTAAGTCACCTGACATGAAGACACGGGACATGGAGGACACGGGAATACGAGTATCCGATACAGACACGGCAACCCTCGAAATCATGACACGGGGGACACGTCATATATATATATATAAGATTATAAGTTAAAAATTACTGAAATAGACAAAATATTGATAGATCATAGACTATAGTAGATATTGATAAATGATACATCATACAAAACAATCAAACTCTAAACATCATACTCGTGAATGATAGAACATAGACATACTGATAGTCTGATACGGTGATACCATATACAATGTACATGATACAAATAACCCACAGAACAGTGAGCATTCAAAGCATATTACCACAGGTTTGTCAACATGCATACACAGTGCTCAAAGGAAAGGAATCGAATGAATGATCCATGTGTTCATGTCTTTAATATGTTTGCACAAATTCTGTAGTAAAACAGTGATTAAGCCTTCAGATAGTGTTAAAATGAATGTGATGTTAGCATATTGGGTTAGGTCGTTGCATCGTGTATTGCATTGATTTGTTTCCAGAGGTGCTTTGGATGTTAGGTCTATCAAAATGTTTCAAGAAAAGCAATGGAACAAAACTGAAAATTAAACCATTCATGTGAACCCTTGTACCATTATCACAAGTTCCAAAGAGCTGGAAGAAAACACCTTGTGTGCTCATGTGAGTTTCGGGAGAGATATTACAAGAATAAACTAGAATCAAATCATGTCAAAGAGTTTCCAATGGCAACGCTGTAAATGAAACCAGAATTAAGGTGTTAAGTCGTTGGGGTTATAGACCAAATCATTCATCAAAATTCCTCATCAATTTGATTAAAATGCTTCTCAAGTTTTTAAATGTGTTAAAAGTGCTGCCCAGATATATGGTATTTAAACACAAATTTAGCCACTGTCCAGAATTGTAAGCCCTCATCACTAGCACTAGAAAATGACACAAAGACCTCACACATTCAGGGGTCTAAATGAATTGAGGAAATTTGCATAAAGCTTCCAAACTCAGCCAGAGCCTAGAGAACTTGCTTGTGAACCGGGTGATGGTTGTTGGCTGCCAGGCTGCAATATCCCACAGTGACAGTGAAATGAAACAGCCAAAAGACAAGGGAAAACCCCTTTTTAACCTCACGTGGGCTCTTTTACGAAGGACACGTTTTTAGATGGTGTCCGACACGGTTTTAAATGGTGACCGGCACGGTTTTAGGATGTGTCCTGAGGTGATGACACATGTTGAAGCAGTGTCTGACACGTACAGTAGCGTGTCATCACAGTGACACCGCAGATACGGACACTTGGCCCATAAGGGACGTATCAGGTGACTTAGTTGACAACCCAATGACAGCCAAATTAGGACTCGAAAAAAATACAAACTGGCTCCGGCAAGTGTGACAACTTACAGATAAATCTTTACGATAACCATAATGAGACACTTAATACAATATGTGAGTAATGCATGTACAGGACAGTAACTACATACATTGGATAGGAAATGGAAAATATTCGAATATATCATATGTGAGTAATGCATGTACAGGACAGTAACTACATACATTGGATAGGAAATGGAAAATATTTGAATATACCCAATATAGCTTATTTGTAGCTTGTTGGAGATAAATTTGTCTAACTGCACATGAGCTATTCGTTTCCATTTCAACACATTCAAAATGTACTGACACTGACCAGTGAGACCGATGCATGAAAGTATCAAATTCTAACAATTGTCCAGCATCTTCATATAAAATCCCATGGGCATGATAGTTGTTAAGCTCTACACATGTGACTCTTTGGGCTAACCAGACTCATTAATTGAGATATATAACGTGCAATAATTTATGTACTTACAGGTGTTGCAACGGACATTACCTGTTATTGGGCAACCTCTAAAACCAACAGCACAGTCCAGTAATCAAGTACCCTCCTCCCCTTTGAAGAGATATGACTCAGTCTAGGACCATAGCTCAGTAACTTATATACAGAGTCTTTTTAATGATTTTAATTTGTCTACTGAATATGCACAAGCAAAATTTGACAGAGAATCGAAGAGACCCTTCAATCAAATCTAACATCAATGCAAAAATACTCAGTACAGTCGATATAAATGGAGAATGTGGGTTTCCCCAACTATCTGCTCATACAGCCTTCTACCTTTCGAGGAATGAAAATCCACCGTCAATAGAAGGGGCATTTGAGGTTTAAAGAAAACGATTGTGGGTCTTAAAACAAGCTTTTCATTATACGGAATCATATATATGATGAGGAAGTATGTTGAATACCTTCGAGAACGGCCTGGAGCTGTTTTTCCTCTTTCTCCCTTTCCAACTCTTGCGCAGCCTGGACAGCTGCCTGCCAATCACCGTCGGGTTTAACTTCTACACTCTCCAGGTTCGTGGCCCCTTCTTCCACATCCCAGGGCCGGAACCCTTCAGCCGTAGCCCAGTCATCTGCAACCGCTTCCTTGGATTCGAACCCTTTATCGCCAGCCCCTGCCGGCTCAATGGGAGGCTCTGCAGGTGGCCAATCAGTGGCCGAATCCTGGCCCCAGCTGCCGTCTTTATCAATTTCTCCAAACCCCCCCCACTGCTCCTCCTCTTTTCCCAGGTCCAATTTCCCGTCTGGTTCCAAAGAATCCCAATCCACCTTCTCGTCGCCTTTCTCTGCACCGAAATCGTCCCCATTTGAAGGGCCAAACGTGTCCCCCTCGCCAGAAAAGTCCCACGCATCGTTCACAGCTGACCCTTGTCGGCCTTTTCTGTCGTCTCTGGTCTTATCGCCTCCGAAAGGATCTTCGTCACTGCCTTTGCCGTTTTTCTTCCCGGTTGCGTAGTTTCTGAGGCTTTGTTGCAGCACAGGACTGCAAGTGACGAACCCCAATTTGACCTGCGGAAGATCTGAGGGCCGAGGACTGTTAGAAATGCGAGAATGAGAGTATGATGAATTGGAATATGGACAGACTAGTAGTCGGAGTCGGTACGCTCTAGAAAGACGGGAGAAAAACATGGTTGCCGGTAGCGATTTGTAGGAGCCGGGAGGGAAAACCCCTCCATAAACCCTTCCGCCCTCAAAACCCTTGTACCCATTTTCGTCCAACAAAAACTAACTTATGTTGCTTGTCAATTATATATTTCTATTTTAATATTTGAAAATGAAAATTAATGATGCTTATAATTTTCCGGATGAAGGTAGAATGGGGGTGTTGATTGTATTGTTGCGTAGTGTTTGATGTTTAGTTACTTTAATGTTGCAAAAGGGACATTGTTAGCATGAATAGTGTTTTTTTTTGGTTATATGTAATTTGTGGGAAAATTTTATGTATTTGTTTTATTTTGTTGCAAAGGGACATTGTTAGTATGAATAGTGTTTTTTGGTTATATGTAATTTGTGGGAAATTTTTATGTATTTGTTTTATTTTGTTGCAAAGGGACATTGTTAGTATGAATAGTGTTTTTTGGTTATATGTAATTTGTGGGAAAATTTTATGTATTTGTTTTGTTTTGTTGTAAAGGGACATTGTTAGTATGAATAGTGTTTTTTTTTTAGTTATATGTAATTTTTGGAAAATTTTATGTATTTTTTTTTTTTTTAAGGATGGTATTTAGGTTAAATTAGTTGGTTGTAGTTTTGGTAACCTAATTTAGTGAATATCAAGAAAGGTCCATGAAGTTTACAAAAGTAGTCAACATGGGAACTTGACCCCAAGATCTACTACTTAAGCTAACTCGTGAGGCTAGTACCAATAGTGTTACATATATAGTATTCCTTGGTGCAAAGGAACATTGTTAGAATGTGCAATATTAAAAAGTATTGTGAATTTTGTAAATTTGAACATAAAACATGTGTGATAAGTAATAAATAAAATAAAAATATCCAAATTATTTGAAGCTTTTTTTAGTGGACTTTGTTATACAATGAGAAAGTAGATTTAAAATAGTAGGATGCAACTTCGTAGAAACATTACTACTCTAAGATGGTGTAGGATGGATGACATCTCACGACGACATGAAATAAATAAGTTTGAAACACGTGGCAAGATGAAGAGAGGGGCATGCATGACAATGTGGGATGAACACTCTACACCA
>SNQJ01S0021782.1:9650-37660 GCA_010110895.2 Picea sitchensis | reverse complement strand
TACAAATGACTAGTCATGCCCTTTGGCTTAACAAAATCCACTTTCATGAGGTTGATGGATGATGTATTGAGACCCTTCACCAACTCCTTTGTGGTAGTATATTTGGATGACATCCTCATCTTCAACAGAACGTGGGAGGAGCACATGCACCATATTAAGCAGGTTTTGGGCACTTGACAGCAGCGGATCCAACTTTATCAGGTTTTCAAGGCAGGGCAACTTCTACACCAAGGTAAGTGGTTCACTCGGGGCCCAATCCAGCAAAAGTTTCCTCACATGATGGGGGAATTCAACGTAATGGAGACCATTTCTTCTTAAGGGGGGAGGATTGATCCAGGTGGATATTGGTGGCCACCTACCTATTCCAACTGGCTCCTCGTGTCCGTTTTTGTTCAACACATTTTTCTGTACTACTTTATAATTGTGAGTTATACACTTCTGAGGCTGTCTGAAGCCTCACATATTCTCTAGGTGGATACAGGTGGCCTCCTACCTAATCCAACTGGCTTATTTTGTATGTTTTCATGTTAACACATCTTGTTGTACTTTCAGGGTTGTTTTGGGGCCTTAAACATTGTTTTTTTTGGCTCACCACAGTTAGACTATAGACAGAGTTAGATTCTGACGATGAAATGTGTATCTCTTTGAAAGACCTTTCCAACGGGATATCACGCGCCTAAAACGAAGGTCGTAAGAAAAAATTATGACCCTAGGAAGTTGAGGTACCAAATTACACCAACTTACCCATAAGGCCCACATGACTTTTGACGTTTCACCTTCTAGAGTTAGGTTTTTAGATGTCTAGGGTTTTGACATTCATGGGTAATATGAAAAGGGCCTATGGAGCCTCATTGTAATCCATTTTTCTCAAATGGATGCGCGTAACAACCACATCTCTTCTCAAAATTAACTACCACCATTCGAGCAAGTTTCAGTTCTGCAGTTTTATAGTTTCAGCCTATTTCATTATTTAATAGAAGATATTGTTTACTGTATATTTGTGTTATTCTTCCTATCTGTGTTTATTGTATTTAGTTTGTTAATCAGTTCATTTCTCTCCTAAATCCGGATCATGCTAGACCCCTAAAACTGCGTACTTCTTGTATGTCAGTAGGTGTTTGCCATTCTACAATAGCCTGCACTTTCGTTGGATCCATAGAGATACCTTCACCAAATATGATATGTCCCAAATAATGAATCTTCAATTGGTGAAAAGAGAATTTTGATAGCTTCTCGAACAATGTGTTTTCTCTAAGGCACTGTAGTACTAATCTCAAGTGTTCATCATGCCCTTCCTTCGTTCGAGAATAAATCAATATGTCATGAATAAAAACTTGAACAAACTTGTCTAAGTATTCCCGGAACACCACATTCATCAAACTCATGAATACCCTCTGGGCATTTGTCAATCCGAATGGTAAAAATGTAAACTCATAGTGTCCAAATCTCGTCTTAAAAGTGGTCTTAGGGATATATTCCTCTTTAATCTGTAACTGGTGATATCATGATCTCAAGTCAATCTTCGAAAATACCGTCGCCCCTTTCATCTGATCAAACAAATCATCTATTCCTGGAAACAAATATTGGTTCTTGATCGTCGCTTTGTTCAATTGACGATAATCAATACAAAGTCTCCATGATCCATCCCTTTTTCTAACAAAGATCACTGGCGCACACCACGGTGACACGCTTGGACGTATCAGTCTCAAATCCAACAACTCATTAAATTTCATTTTCAACTCTTGCAATTCCAGCGTTGACATCCGGTAAGGCGTTATCGCTATCGGTTTAGCTCATGGTTTCAAGTCTATTGTAAACTTCAACTCTCTTTCAAGTAGTAAACCCGGTAACACTTCTAGAAACACGTTTGCAAACTCTCGTACTACAGGAAGGTTTTCTTGTCCTTCTGCCTCGCCCTTTTCATTAAACGCTAAGATTGCATATAACTTGCANTCCCTTGCGCATACTCTTCTGCAATTGTAGGGAAGAAATAAACCTCAAGGAAACTCTATGGTTTCTTCCTACAATTACTCTACTTTGTCCCAAATCATCTGTCAATCTTAACCGCTTCGGCTTACAGTTAAGTATCACATCATGCGATTCCAACCAATCCATATCAATCACTATGTCATAAGATCTTAAGATCGTGACATAAAGATCTACCTTTGTCACAAAGTCTCCAAAGTGAAGGTTGCATCTCGTAAAATTTCTTCTCAACTTTTGTTTGGCACCTAATGCCATTTCTGCGTACTTGAATTCATCATGTTCGATCGCCTTTACCTTAATTCTCTTCAGCGTTGCACTACGGATGAAGCTCTCTGTAGGAAATTTATTTGTTCAATGTGGGTTATGTCAGTCATCTAGCTCTCGACACTTCATGTCTGCTACCTTCGGGCCTTGAGACATCATCTTCTTAGTTACCCCTAGGATGTGGGGGTAACAAGAATGAAAGTTAAAATTTGCTTTTCCCCTTTTAAAAATCTTGGTTAGCATTTGGGATTTGAGGAAAGAAAAAAAATATCATTTTTAACATTCTCAAGTATTCTTTGAAACAAAAGTTAAAAGTTGTTTTTCCCCTTTTAAAAATCTTGGTTAGATTTTGTGTTCCGAGGAGAAAAAAAAATGTCATTTTAAAAATCTTGGTTAGCTTTTGGGTTAAGGAAAAAAAATTCATTGTTGATGTACGGTTTCTATCTGCCCACAAATGTCACTGTAAATGTAGGGCTTTTATCTACCAACAAATGCCATTGCAGATTGCAGGGTGCTATGCAAGGGTTTTAGGGTTCATCATCTGACTATATTAGGTTTAGTCTGATGTTTAAAGTTGCAGGTTCACTGTGTTCGTGTTAAGTTTATTTTTCCTTGAAAGATAAATTGGAATGTTGTTTCATTTTGTTTCATTTTTAAAACTGAAGGTCCAACATTTTCCTCAGCTTAGTTAGGGTTCTATTGATGGAATTTTTAGTGTAAATGAGATATTCGATCATTGTTTAATTGACTACACTTTCCAAGTTTGCTTACTAGTTGATTTATGTCTTCTTAGAGAATATTGAATGTTATAAAGTTATGTCTTATTAGTGAGTAACGAATGTTATAAATGTTTGGCAACATTTTTCATCTCTAAAGTTCTCTTTAGACACACTATATGCTTTTCATTATAGTTTTATGCAATACTCAACTTATTCATGAAACACATAATAAGATCTTTGGAAATATTGTCACGACTATCATATGAAAGATGGACCAACATACAATAAGATCTCTTGGAATATAGCTGAGACTATATCATATAAAAGATGGACCAACATACAATAAGTTCTCTTGGAATATATCTGAGACTATATCACTTGAATTGAACGTAGTACCTTAAAAATTATTAAGTAATAGTATGGAATTTAGTTATTCAAGCTATCTCGCTCGACCATGCTACGATATATTGTCCAATCAAAGTGAATTTCACTAATTCCACATTGTCTAAAATTAAATTTTCATAGGGGTAGTCATGAATAATTTTAAAAAATTCTTAGCTTTAAGGGTCTAGAAATGTCATGGAAATGATAATAAAGTTGAATCTGTAGGTTTACAGAGCTAGACATAGTTGAAAAGATTTTTTCTTATGGATATAACTGTGTGAGCGATTTCAAAATGTCCAACATTTCAAGTGGACACTCCACCCATCATTAGATACATAAGAAGAAAGCATGATTGGAAAAAGAGTGTTGGGGTTTGTTTATATGGAGGAGAGATCAATAAGAAAGGAATTGATAAAGAGATAAAAATAATAAATTAATTAAATAATTAATTGAAAGAGATAGTCATTGAGATAAAATTAATGGAAATAAAATGTTAAAATAATGAGGGGTTTGTTTATATGGAGGAGGAGAGACCAGTAAGAAAGTAAGAAATGCACTGATAGAGAAATAAAAATAATAAATTAATTAAATAATTAATTGAAAGAGATAGTTGTTGAGATAAAATTAATGGAAATAAAATGTTAAAATAATGAAAAGGTCAAGATAAAAATTCATAGAGGTAGTTGTTGAGAGTGGGGTTATAAGGTAGTTGTTGAGTTTAGGGTTATGAGGGAAAAAACATAGAGGAGGTGTAAATGAAGAACAGGGAGGTAAATAATTAAAAGAATAAAGACGTTAGGATTATAGAGAGGGCTAAATTAGACAAAAATATAGAGGGGAAATATTTAATTAAGGAGATAGTAAAGGGTAAACTATGAAAAATAAAATAAAATAAAGTAAAATAAATTAAATAAGAGGGTTGTTGAGGTGAAAGCATGCGACACGAATAATAAATTGTAAGGAATTATGATAAATTAATAGAGGTAATTGTGAGATAAACGATAATGGATGGAAAAGAGTCGAAAAAATTAATGAAATAATAAATTAACAGAGTTAGTTAAAGAGTTATAAGGGAAATTCTAGATGAGGTAAAAATTAAGGGGAATAAAAGATAATAGATGGAAAGGGCCGAAAAAATTAATGAAATAATAAATTAACAGAGTTAGAGATTTATAAGGGAAATTCTAGAGGAGGTAAAAATTAAGGGGAAGAAGGGGGATACTAATTTAAAAGAATAAGAAAGTTAGGGTTTATGAAATTTAACCTAGAAATAGGGGTAAACTAGTTATAGAAGATAAAATGAACCAAAAAGATAAGGTGAAAATCATTAAAAAGGTAGAATTCATAAAATTAGTAAATTAGTAAAAACCAAATAAGGGGTTAAGGGAAGCCTTGAGATTAGGAGAGATATAAGAGGGTGATAGTGATAAATTTTTAGAGGAAGAGAATTTTGTAAGATTACTTATCAAAGGAAATCATTAATTATGAGGGGTGAGAAAAAATAGAATTTTTTGATAAAGATAGAAATCCAAGAAATAAACAAATTAGATTATCCTGTGAGACTAAGATGAAAAGGGGGAAAATGAAGTGAATAAGACATAGATGTAGGGAGAGGATACTGGAGTTGAGGAGAAGATTGATGGATTGGCCAGGAAAAGGGATAGGGGGAGAAAATAAAAAATTAAAACAAGGAGGGGAGAAGCCTAATGATCAAGGTAATGAATGTTAGGCTTCCAGGATTGGTTAAGTTTGTAGACATCTTTACGATTAAAGTTATTGGTAATTTTTTCGACTTTGAGGGATTCCCATATGAAACATGAGAAGTAATGAGGTTCACATAGGATAAAATATTCCCGAATGACAAATACCTTAATGCCATATCCCACAATCATCTAGCTCAAAAATATGTTGTCTTAAAAACTTTGATTACATGTGCCCTTTGCATTTCTGCCCCCCAATTCCTTGTTGAGGAAAATACCCATTTAACGAAATCCCTTCTATTGAATGGCTACTATATCGCTCAGATGAATTGAGCCTTTTGCTCAGCCAACAACCCTAAACCAAAAACCTCCACCCCTCCTCGAGCTCTCCTAACTCTCCCTTACATCCAGGGAACCACATATCATCTCGATAAGCTCATGGAAAAGAATAATATCAAAGCCATGTTCAAACCCTACAAAAACCTTAAACAACTTTTCATAATAGCGAAAGATAAATCCAACACGATGCTTGGACCAGGTGTTTACCAAATTCCTTGTTCATCTGAGAAGTCTTACATAGGTCAAATTGATAGAAGCTTTAAATCCAAGCTTAAGGAGCATATCCAGAAGAAAAAATATTTTCGATAATAAAGTTTTTAAAGATGGAAGGTAACATTCAACTTATTAATATGAAAATTGAACAAGTTTTAAAGGTAACGGAAGGAATGATTCCATAATGAAGTAGATAATACTTCAACGATATTTGGAATCAAATAATGACAGATTGACAAACCAAGGTGCAAATTTGAATTGAGACAAATAAAGATATCACATAAATGTACAAATTTGAACTCAACTCAATCAAGGACAATTTTGATGAGTAAATTATATCCAGGATGATAATTACTTGGATCCCCCTTATAAACAATTACATGTTGGATGTTTAAGTGATCAATAAGAACTTTAATTTTGGTCGATCTTAGTACATAATCCCCTTATCTTGATCAACTTCAATTTAGATGGAGAATTATATGACCTTTTTGGGTGGTGAAGCATCTTTTTATTTAGGTTACCACTAATTTTTGCTACACACAATTAATAACTTATTGTGATTAAATAGATCAATCAAGGATTCCCAATGGTTCACTCAATCGATTAAACTATCTTACAAATGCATGTTGTTGGCAGGGAGACCATAAGTCATAGTTTAAAATTTGGTAGAGTCCCTTGGGGTTAAATCTCAATGAAACGAGCAAGTGGAAGACCAAACATTGCTCTATGTAGTGGACCAAGGGGAAAATTCATTTATACACGATGATAGATGACTTTCACAATGAACATCAAAATTTTTATATAAANTGGTAGAGTCCCTTGGGGTTAAATCTCAATGAAACGAGCAAGTGGAAGACCAAACATTGCTCTATGTAGTGGACCAAGGGGAAAATTCATTTATACACGATGATAGATGACTTTCACAATGAACATCAAAATTTTTATATAAATCTACACTCCTTTTGCTAACAACTCCCACATTTTCATTAATATTTATTATTAAGTAATTCAATTGTTAATATTAACATATTAAAGTTATGACATATTTATTAAGTTTCCTACTAGCATTAGATTGGATTCATGACATTGCAAATATTTACACTTCTTAGAAAAGTTGAATGATAAAATAGATAGTGAATGCATATAAAATTAATATAACCAAAGGACATATAAAAGTTGGTTTTCATAGTCGATGATTGTTGTTGATATTGGTACCAAAGAGTTGGAACCAACTTTCATATTGATTTTGATGGCATTATTAAGAAGTATCACAAAGACAATAATAATGTAAAGATAACAAATGGTAGTAAAAAACCCTCTAATTAAAAAGGCACTATAAAGTAATCAATGAAGTAACTTAAGTAAGGAGTGAGTAACCTTGTGATTAAACAAGCATCACAAAGGCAAAGATAAAAAAAAGGAAATCAATAATCTTGTAATCAACAAGACATCATAAAAATAATAATATATAAATATGTTAATACCAAAGGGAGAAAAGTTACATTAATTTTTTAATTCATAATTGTTTGAGTGTATAATACTTCATAACCACTCTTGTACTTTATATTTCAAAATTATTCATATTGTAGGTAAATGAGTCATATATCATTTATGCCCCTTTGTAGAAAACTGGACACAATTTATGTCATGGTTTAATATGTATTTTTATTATTGCTAGAGTGTAATGTTTTATTAGTAAAATGTTAGTTGAGATTAATAAATATTTTAACTATTTACAATGATAGAGATAAAGTTAAATGTTAATTAATTTTTCCAAATAAAACATTATGTTATTAATTAACATAATTAATAAAATGTTAACTAGTTTCTCCAAACCATGTATAATATTATGTTATTAATTAACATTTATAATTATGGTAAGTTATTGTGCTTTTATAATTCTTTAATTTATTAATAATATGAAAATCAATAAAAATCAATAAATTTTGAAAATCACCTTAAATTAACATTTTTTATTAATATTATATAGTTTGAAAATCACCTTATGTTAACAATTTTCTATTAACAATAATTTCATTATTATTATTTTTTTTTAATTTTAAAATAATATTAATAATTTTATATTTTATTTCTCAAATCAATATTAATATTTTTCAAAATTAATAATATTTTAATTATAAAAAAAATAATTAAAAAACAAAAAACAAAAATTTTAATGATTAAATGTGAAGGAATATGTATCTATGAAGTTAGAGAAATATAGTGATCCATAAGATAAGGATTACACATTAGTGATATGATTGACTCATATGGTTAACTCCAATAAAGCAATACAATAACTTGTATGGTTATTATAAGATTGGTGAAACTATATATTTAACATCAATATGTCACATTAGTGTTATAGCTTGATTTAAGACAATTCATCGTCAAAACACATACACAAAATAAATCCTTACAACTTTGAAAACTATATCTATCCTCACGTTTTTTTTTATACTTTGGAATTTGGAAGGTCAATGGTGCCATTATCCATATATACCTGTTGTGTTATAACTTATATCCCTATGCGTCCATGTCCAACATGAAAAAATAAGTGTAGAATAGGTGCTCCAAGTAGTGCCATGCAATGTAAAAGTACATGAAATTTCAAAGCATGTTGGAACAATGGTTGATGTGTAGTCGACCCTTGACATTATCATTGAATTGAGTTTACCTAGTGGAAATATTTAGAATGGAGAGACTTTTGGTGTTTTTCATTGTGTAAACTAAACAAGAATTTGCTTAGCCTCTGTGTTTCTGTGCTAGATATCATGTCCTAGGGATTTTAAAGTCACATGGGCAGATGACTCTGTAAAGACAACGATGGATAACAACTCGATCAAACCAGACCATCAGATTTTTACCACATAACACCTATCTATTTATCGGATCTATTCCCACATGGGCCTTTAAATCCATCGAATCAAATCTATCATAGGACCCTAGGGAGAGCCTCTCCCTCCTTTCCCCGTTTTAAGAGGGCCCTTAAGAGCACATAAATGCTACCTCCAACAAGAGAGTTATTACATACACGATATCAACTTTAATGGATTGGTGCATTTCAACTATCTCCCTTATTAAAACGAATGTTAGGTGTATAAAGATGTATGCTTCATCCATTCACTTGCCGCATCAACTTCTCACTCACTTCTCCATTCATTCACTTCCACTTAAGTGATAAATTCTCACTCACAATGATCGAGATTGAGGGACCGGACCACCGAGAGGGACAAGCTCAAAATATTTTTCGAACCCCCACTCCTCACATTGGCTTCCTTCATATGGACCAGAGGACTTTTGTTATTGACATCAAACAAGGCATATAGATCCTTACGCTCTATGATCTTGACTTATTCCACCATGCCACTCGATACGCATGAAACATGGAGAACGATGTGGTGGTATGATACAGAGAAAGAACAAAGACAAAGAAAACAACAAAGTTATGTAGAAAAACAATTCTCATTAGGAGTTATCCACTCCATCCCACCTTCTGGGAAGTCATTATCACTGCTCTTTTATTAGAACAGATCATATTAGTCCAGGTGGTTTGTTGTCCCACAACATGAGCGCGTTTGACATGTTGATCAACATGAATAACAGTGCCAAGAACACCAATCATGGATGGAAGAGACTTGTTTATCCATTCTCATGTTGGCTTCAACGCAAACCCATGAAAAAGAGTATAGTCATCATGGTCACACTGATGACAACAAAGAGAAACTTTTAATAGTCAGTGAGTACACAATGATTTCCATTTCTTTTAAACTCAATGTTTTACAAATCCTTATGAAATCTTCTCGGTGCCAATGGCAACATGAAGCTGGAGTGAATACACATTACATAACCTTTGAAATGGAGGTCGAAAAATGGTGGGAGACAGAGATGGCGGAGGGATATCAAAGAGATGGAGGTTACAGAGTTCACTGAAGACTAAATGAATGTAAATGTCTAGGAAGTAAAAAAGTTGAACTATCGAGGAGGCAGGGATGATAGATTTTGTCGAAGACCAAGAAACTGTCGGATTAGGTCGTCTGATGCCCGACACATACCTCCAAATAGTCGTTAGATTGGGTTGTTGGATGCCTGCCACATGGCACCAAGACAATTGTCTGATACTAGTCATGTGGCATACAAACAACCATCAGATACATGCCACCTGGTGCCAAAAAAACATCAGATTCCCAACATGTGGTTCCCATACAATCATCGAATGCTCACTAAGTGGCATGTTGGCCCTTGACCAAGTTTTGGAGATCCTTGATCAAATTTGACCTATTTTGGGACTTCGACGGGCTATCAAAGGTGGAGCGCAAGTCGAAGTGGAGATCGCAGGATCTAGGCCCCTTGTTTAGGGATTTTTGGGTTTTGGACTTATGTAACTGGTATGGGGATGTCAACCCATGGGTTTACCCATGTTTAGGCCCATTTTGTAATGTATAAATAGAAATCTAGGCAATGTAAGTAGAGAGCTAGTGAATTCTATTGTAAGCTAAGTGTGAATGGTTATGATGCTTTGTGCATGTTGTGTTGAGAACATGCAGAGCTAGTGAAAGCGATTGTAAGAAGCTTATGTGCAAACTGTAGGAAGGATTTTTGCTTGAATCTAGCTCGGGGAAGGAGGATTTGGCGAGGTGCGTGCAGATCTCCTATCCTCTGTGGAGTAGGGTTTTTATGCCCTATGCATGGAAGAAGCTTGACATAAGATAATAAAGAAGAGAAGAGTTTTTGGTTGTAGCCCCACGCTAGGGTGAACCACGTATATCCTGTCTCATGGTTGCTTTGTGCATTATGGTTGTTATATTGTTTATGTGATTAATGCTTAGTGCAATAATGTATGTCTAGACAAACATGATAAGCTTAGTGCCTAATGATATGAATAAGACGGTAGATATGATATGTTTCCTTATGCTAAGTGCTTAGATGTGTTAGATCTAGTTGAATATTGCGTTGCTATGTAATTAGGGTTTTATTTGCGAAGTGAATACTGGTTGAAATATAACGAATGTTAACTGCTAAGTTCTTTGTTAGAGTATTGTAATCACAGATCTGTGTCCCAACTAAGGTTGCAGACATTGGAGTCCTGCAACCAACCCTGCCTCTACCTCGAGTGAGACTTCATCTGCTTCGCAGGTGTTGCCGAAAGGGCCGGTAGTTAGGGTTTTGTTGATGCGTTGTTGAAGCATTGAACCCCAGATCTGCCCCTATGCCAACAAATGGTTCAGTTGTCGGTAATTGAAACTGTGATTGCTGGGAATTGAAGAAAATGGAAAGCTCTGTGTGTAGATCTGTTTCCCTAGTGTGCAGTATTCTACTTGACTTGTGAAGCTCTGTGCTAAGAAAGGAATCAGTTTTGAAGAAAAGAGGTAAGATCAGTGAATTTTTTTTCAAAAGAGGTAAGATCTGAAAGCTTTGTGCTCTGTTAAAGGTAAGATAAGTGAAATTTTTTGTTTCAAGAGTATGGATCTAGGTATGTTTGATAAATTTTGTCCTAGTCTGAAAACTAGGGCACATCTAGAAGAAAGAAGAATTGATGTGAGTAGAGCTTATAGAAATAATGAAATATATGCTATTCCTATGCATAGAAAGAATGGTTGGACTAACAAATGGATGCAGGGTCCTTAGAATTTTTATTTGCAGGTTAGCTACTATGATCCTGATGCGCAGTACAAGAAAGGTTGGGGATCATTTAAGAGAAAAAGAGGATTAAATCTTTGTTACAGTTGCAGAAGACAGAGACATCTTGCTAAGGAATGCACTGGTAGAAGACCTAGTTGTCTTTGTTGTAAATCTATGGACTATGAAGTTTTGGATTGCCCTAAAATGATTGCTAAAGTCGAGAAGATGAAAATGAGACAAGAAAACCTTGAGGAAGGCCAAGAAACTAAGACCATGGCAGAACCCCAGAAAGAATCAGAGACTGCATTACTACAAATGAAGGAAACCCTGAATGATCACAAAGATACCAACTTATCAGAGATCTTCAAAGAAAAATAGTGCATAGAAACAAAAATAAGAAACTTCGACATAGACTGTGTTCTAGAGATGAGGAAACATATGTGAATATCATGATAGAAAGAACCTAAGAAATTTTGGGAAAGACTGTTATGATTCCTTCATTGGGAGGAATAAGATTATTTAGAGGAATAATGATAACCCTATGTGGAAGACTTACCCAGACCTCTATGAGTGCTCATGGAACTTCGACAGAAAAAGAATTTGAGGTCATTAAGTTTATTCAGAACAACGTCCCATTTGCTATTTTTCTAGGTGGACTTGGATTGAAAAAGATCAAATCCGAAGAAAACAACAAGAAGAAGCTCTAGAAAAAAAAAAAAATTAACAGATTTCATGACTAGGAGAATAACACACTTGATAGCAGAACAAGAGAACAAGAGAACTTGACTAGTGTTCACTGTGCCCCTGCTGCCAGAAGAACCAAAGTTGGGAGATGAGCCTACCCAACTCCACAAAATACTCTATGCGACCAAAGCTCGCCTTCGACGTGTGCAGGAAAAAAAAGACAGGGCACAGTGGCCCTGAAACAAGCACAAGATGAAGTGATAGAGCAACATCGAGTTGCGTAGCAGGATGAGAATAACCTCCAAACCATGTTCGAAGAGGATAGAGCGCAGATCCAGCAGGAGAAAGAACAACTGCTCACGGAGCAGGTTGGAGTTAAAGAAGCAGTCCGCAGAGCAGTTCGCTTTGTGACAGGCTTAGAGCAAATGGAGGAAGACCTAATAGAGAATCAAGTGGTGAATCTTGTTGAAGCCATTCAACAACTTCAATAGAGAGTCACAGAACTAGAGCTACAAACCATGCCAAGCACTCTGCAGGAAGTGTGAGACCAAAGAGAAGCAACCGCCCGGAGCGTAGTTGAGAGAATCAAAGCATTCGCTTGGGAATGTAAACAACTTAGCAATAGAAGTGCACAGACTTATGAGCGACTTACGGAGGACCCTGAACTGATGACACTGGAGTCACAACTCCAGGAGGAAAAGCTGCAAGCAGCAACAATACAGGTGCAGTTCAAACTCCCGTCAGCAGTTGAGAGGATGAAAAGATCCCAAGAACAACGCATCGCTCAACAACAAGTCCATGCCATACAAAGCAGAGTCATGGAAGTAACTCAAAAGCTCCAACCAGTCCAAGATGCAGCTTGCCTACTTTTTGAGGAGATTGAAGGCCGAGGAGCAGAGCTGGAACAAGTCGTCACTTCAGTAGAACAACTCTTAGAGGGACATGTCAACGAGGCAATTATTCAAGAGTTCGTCGAGCATGAGGCCTTGGCGCAAGCAGGTCCAAGCAGCTCGAGCCAAGATGGAGGCTTTTGAGGTAGAATTACCCAAAGCAGAGTGACTCGGGGCGAGTCACAAGTGAGTGTTGGGGGCATGTTGGCCCTTGACCAAGTTTTGGAGATCCTTGATCAAGTTTGACCTATTTTGGGACTTTGACAAGCTATCGAAGGTGGAGTGCAAGTCGAAGCGAAGATCGCGGGATCTCGACCCCTTGTTTAGGGATTTTTGGGTTTTAGGCTTATGTAACGGGTATGGGGTTGTCGGCCCATGGGTTTACCCATGTTTAGGCCCATTTTGTAATGTATAAATAGAAAGCTAGGCGATGTGAGTAGAGAGCTGGTGAAGTCTATTGTAAGCTAAGTGCAAATGGTCATGATGCTTTGTGCATGTTGTGTCGAGAACTTGCAGAGCTAAGTGCAAGCGATTGTAAGAAGCTTATGTGCAGAATGTAGGAAAGCTTTGTGCTTGAATCTAGCTCGGGGAAGGAGGATCTGGCGAGGTGCGCACAGATCTCATGTCCTCTGCGGAGTAGGGTTTTGATGCCTTGTTCCTATAAGAAGCTTGACATAAGATAATAAAGAAGAGAAGAGTTGGTGGATGTAGCCCCACGCTGGGGTGAACCACGTATATCTTGTGTCATGGTTGTTTTGTGCATTGTGGTTGTTATATTGTTTATGTGATTAATGCTCAGTGCAATAGTGTATGTTTAGACAAATATGATAAGCTTAGTGCCTAATGATATGAATAAGACGCTAGATCTGATCTGTTTCCTTATGCTAAGTGCTTAGACATGTTAGATTTGGTTGAATACCGCATTGCTCTGTAATTAGGGTTTTATCTACGAAGTGAATACTAATCATAGATCTGTATCCCAGTTAAGGTTGCAGACACTGGAGTCCTGCAACCACCCCTACCTCTACCTCGGGTGAGACTTCATCTGCTTCGCAGGTGTTGCTGAAAGTTCCGGTAGTTAGGGTTTTTTTGGTGTGTTATTGAAGCGTTGAACCCTGGGTATGCCCTTGTGCCAACATGGCCTCTAGAAAATTGTCGGATAGGGTTGTGGGATGCTCGCTACATGACCAACAAACAATCGTCGGATCTGTCCGTTGGATGCCCACCACGTGGCTCCCAGCCAGTCATCAGATGCCCTTCACATGGCTCTTAGAATTTTTTTTGATTCCAGTTATGTGGCTTCCATACAACCATCTGTATTTTCTCCATGTGGACAACAAACATTCGTCGCATCAAGCCATCGAATGCCCACATGGCTAGCTGAAATCTGTTGAATTTGTTCCACGTAACTCCTAGATAGTTGTCGGATGCTTGCCATGTAGCTCACAAACAACGGTTGAATGATCGCCATGTGGATCCCAAACATATGTCGTCTTCCTGCCACGTGGCAAGTAAACAATTGTCAGATATCCCAAAGACTTTAGGAGAGATATCCTTTTTTTTTTTATGCCAGTATAAGGTGTTTGTTTTCATATAGGTTTTTAATATGAAAAGTTATATATGTAACCTATTTTATTTTTACTGTATTATGTAGTGTACTTTCAATATAATATAATATAATAAAAAAGTTTAAAATAGTAATTTAATAAATTTTAATATATTAATTAAATTTTTAAATTATTTTATTTAAAAATTTTAGAAAAAATTTATAATTATTAAAAAAATAATTTAAAAAAATAAGTTAATGATTCTTCTAAGTTGTCAATGTAATTTTGATGGTAAGTGTAAGAAATTTGAATTCATTCAACACCGACTATATTAATTAACATTGACTACCCATATTTAAAAAACAAAAACGAGAGGGTAAATTGCTTTTTAGAATGTAAATTTTATGTAAAGAAGATTAAGAGATACGTTTTTCAAGGCCTCTATATTAATTAACATTGACTACCCATATTTAAAAAACAAAAACGAGAGCGTAAATTGCTTTTTAGAATGTAAATTTTATGTAAAGAAGATTAAGAGATACGTTTTTCAAGGCCTCTCTATTTTAAACGGGTCTTTAGAAAAAAATCAATCATATTTCTTCTCCTAAGATCGAAGGTTGCGTACCAGATAAACACGCATCACAGTAAATCATTCTTCGAGGTGCACAAACAATGGATCCAATAACCATTTGGTAGCAACCAACCCTTATATATATCAGAAAAGGAAAAACCATATTGAACAATCACATGACGTGCAACTTTTGGTGAACAAAATTTATCCTCTATATTAATTATCTGTTAATTTCAAGGACTCATGCATGCATTCCACTAAAAAGGTTATCCAGGCCATGTAAATCAAATCACTAGAAAAATATATTATGAATATTCCTTTTGCCAAGTATAAATATTACTATGAATACTAGTTTTGGGACCATGCACAAAACTAGAAACTTAGCCCACCACAAACAGTTTATAATTGGGAATGAAACAACGACGCATTCATGTACATTGAATAATAAGATGTTGGTAGTTGATGCATTCAAAAATCATATCTGCTGGTGTTTCTGACCAAGATATGCATTCAAAAATCATATCTGCTGGTGTTTCACAAAAATGTTGGTATATTTTTGACCAAAAAAGATGGTTAAATTGAGATTTTGACCATTTGATAAAACCCGTGGGTGATCAGCAAAAAACAATCCATTTGTGTACATTGGATAAGAAGATTTGGATAATTGACGCATTCATAAATCAAATCATATTAGTGGTTCTAATAATAAAAATATATAAACTAGTTCATTTTAATGACTTTGCTTGAGATTTTGCCCATCTTACTCACAAATTTGTACTTGTGGGGACAAAGAGAGTAGACAAATTCCTGTTACTTTCCTTTGTATTTGTGGCTCCCCTTTGATCTTAAACTTTTTGATTTAATAAATTTATAAGATTATATGATTAAAACCATATAAGTTTAATTGATAAATAATTATTAATTGATTCTAAACATTTTGATTTAATAAATTTATAAGATTATATGATTAAAACCATACGAGTTTAAAGTGAATGAAAAATTCATAATCAATGTGAATGTATATGCATTATATACAGAAAATAATTTAATATGGATATTTAATAAATAAATAAAAAGATTTCATATAAAATAAAAACAAATAAGAACTTCAAATTTGAAAATATTTTTTCGAATACATNTTTTAATTTTGAATTATGAAAATATTTTTTCATTCAATTTTTTACATAATACTAATAAATAATGATGGTTTAATCATTTTAATTTTTAATATGAAAATATTTTTTCATTTAAAAAATACATAATATTAATAAATAATAATGGTTTAATCATTTTGATTTTTAATTTTTAATAATTGTTTCATAAAAATAATAAAAAAAAGTAAAATTTTAATTTATTATTTTTCTTTCAGAATTTTTAATTAATTGTTTCATAAAAATAATAAATAAATAAATAAAATTTTAATCTATTATTTTTCTTACTTTCTATATTTTATTGAAAAATTTAAGACCTTCCAACATTATTATGTTTAAATGAAAAAAAGTATCTTAACATGATTTTCTAATATGCATCTTGTACTCAATAAGTAAGGAAGTAGTGAGTGATGGTTTATAAATTAAGTTAAAATATTATATTATTTTGATCAACAAAACTACATTTTTTCTATCAGTTTCCTATTTCAAATCTACTATATTTTTTCAAGTTATTCAAGAAACAATCTTCAACACCACAAACCTTTGTTTAGCTTAGGTGAAAGGTATGAGGAGTCACTATTCCACTAAAATAGTATAGGAATTTGCATTTATTGTCATTCCTTTGGAACTTTTGTCTTAGAAGTGAGACATACCAAAGCAAGAATGAAACCTATGAGCTATTCACGGGTGGGGTAGACTATAGAAAAAATGGATACCTCTGATATCACTAGACCCAATGTCTAGTTTTCCTATTTCCAATCTACTTTTACATATTTTAGAAAAAGGTAATTTAGATGCAAGTACAAGGAGTAACTATTTTATCAAAATAGTCTAAAATTTTTCATGTGTCCTCGTTCCTTTGAAACTTATGCATCTATATTAAATTTATTCCAATTCACATNCCTCTACAATGGAGTATTTTATTATGACTAATCAGATTTTTCACTGTTACATTTCATGCTTGGGCTTAACTAGCATAAATCATTAGTAACTTGGACTTTTTAATAGTTGTATACTTTCACTACATCTTTCATGAAAGGGTGTAATTGGAGATAACTAATTGTTATGTTGAATCACTATTAAGATATAGGTAGTTAAGTTTAGAATATTCTAAATACGAGTTATTGGTGACTTAAGCAAACCAATATGTTGTAATGTAGAAGGCAATTTTTCAGAACTTATTTGCATAGGTGTATCCAAATCTAGATAGATTGTCAATTGGGTGGGTCCCAATTATGACACGGGACACTGACTTTCTCTTTGTTAAGATCTCAATATGTCACTTGCGGAAATTGAAAATGGGTGGGGAGGATAACAATCATTCCTCTCAACCACTTGAGCTAAACCCAATTAACATAAATGCATTGAATGTTATGTAAGTCGCTCTATTAAATGATAGATTCTCAATATTATATTATAAACTTCTAGGTTAACCACCTTAAGCAAATGACATGATTTATCCATATTATTGAATTAGTAAGCCCCTTTAACTGATAAAACTTTGGAAAAACTGACGCATTGGTAGGATTATAGGGAGATTTTTAACATAATATTACCTCTTCAACATAGGCAAAATCTCTAATACACATAACTCTTATCATATTTTTGGCCTAGTAGAGTGGTGGTTGTCACTATTAAAGCACGGGTATATAGGTAGAGAGAAAATAAGACAATCACAATGGCTAGAAAGCCAAATACTAAAGTTTCCAAAGTATATTATAGAGTCCTTGCAATCCTTGAGAAACATATAAAAAAATTATGGCTGAATTTATAGGGATAACCAAGATACCCGTCAGAGCTAGAATGGAATACTTATGTAGCAGTAGAAGTACGACATAATATACTACAGATCAGCTACGCTAGTTTGTCTAAAAGTTTAGACAAGAAAATACTATAGTTGACGAGAAATAAATTATCAGCAGTGAAGAGTTAATAGTAGATGCAATGAGAGTTCCAAAGGAGGGAAAGAGTTGGGATTCAAAACAAAATAATTTGATGAGTTGTGTTAGAATTTATTCAATGGGAATGTGCTAGAAGGAATTACCTCTCAAACTAGAGTGCTCAAGAAGTGTTTAACTGCTAATTGGAAAGGAGTTGCCAGTATAAATTTCTAAATTGATCTTATGCAGGAAAAATCCCTTGTTACTTTACATATTTCTCTCAAGTTGATGGTAGCTTGAAAAATCAAACATATGATGAAAACCGCAAGGCATTTAAAGGAATTAGTAGTCAAAATATAAGATATTGGAGTTTGAAAAAGGAAATCAATCACCCATACTTAATTCATAATTTAATAGGTCATGTCCTAAACCCTTTAAATTTATGTATGATATCTACTATGACTAGCACATATGGAAAAATAAAGGAAAAGCCTAAGCTCATGGAAGAGTTACACAGGTAGAGAAGTCCTAGAAGTGTCTTAAGAGGAATTAAAAAAATTGAAGTAGAAGGAACCACGTTTGATCACAAGGGAGATGATGAAAATGAGGAGATTGAACCTAATAATGAGGATAAAAATGCTAGGATATTAGACATTAGGGTAAGAATTAATATCATCTTGATATTTGATCTTATGTACTTTAGTCATGTGTGTTTCTTAGAGTGCAAAGTGATGTGATGATCATAATTCTATCTTTTACACAAGTGATGTGATGGTCAAAGCATTCTCAATAGTCATGACACTTTATCCTCATTACTTCATATTATTGGTCTATACACTCTCTCCCCCCTTGGGAGAAACTATCTAAAAATATTGGGGGCCATTTTTGTGGGCGTCATGGAGTGTTAGCTAGTGAGAATAGTATTAAAACTTTTCTTTTACAAAGTGAATTTTTCTTCCACGTGAGGGTTTCTCCATTATAAAGTTTGGTGGACCTTGATCTTCTATATGCTTTGAGAGTTAATACTTGAGGTGTTCAACCTTGTGATCATAGCCCCCTTTTTTTTCTAACATGGTACTAGAGCACATTTGATATTAGCTCCATTTGTGATTAAGATTTAGGTAGCTTTCAACAAGTAAGAAGGCATTTTTTTGTCCATGTGTAAGCTTTTATCTTCAGTTGTATGTTTTGGCATTTCATCAATATTCTAAGTTTGAAGAGATTTATATTTTTCTAGATGGATATGAAATCATATTGGTGAAAATATCAAAATTAGCACTTGAAGGTTTGAGGTTGCTTGTTTGTTTTCCTAAAATCTTAGGTCTTGTAGTCACTTTGATGCTACCATTACATACAAAACTATCATTGATCTGGAATGGCTCATCGTCTAATTTTCATCTATTTCGGTACTTTTTGAGTGGAAACAATGGAGCTATTGACTTGTAGGGTCCATGCTAGGGGCAGGTCTTGCTTTGGAGATTTGGGGTCCAAAACCTTTTGCAACCTGTCTGAGGCCATAAACATCCATTTTTTGGGAAAATTTTGCGAGCATAGCTCCCGACCTCTCAATGTTGTTTTACACTTTGAGAGATTTTCGATGATGTGAAAAACACCTAATTCATAGTTAATATGTGAAAGTTATGCTTCCTTCAAGTTGACTTATCTTATTGAGCACCATGGTACTCGGTGGATGCCACATCATCTTCCATTACCCACATACGTGGAGATAATCACATGTGGAATTTAAAGAATATTCTAGAGGGTCCGAAACCCTAACATTAATTGAGGGTTGAGGCATGCAAAAAATCTAACCCAAACCCTAACTCTATATGACTATTAGGTTATGTTAAATATTAAGCATTTCTTTGTCCATGTGTAAATTTTTCTCTTCATTTGCATGGTTTGGCATTTCATCAATATTATACATTTAAAGAGCTTTAGATTTTTCTAGATGGATCTAAAATCAGACTTGTGAAAATATCAAAATTAGCACTTGAAGGTTCAAGGTTGCTTTTTTATTTTTCTAAAATCGAGGGTCTTGTAGTCGCTTTGATCCTACCATTACATACAAAACAATCATTGATCTGGAATGGCTCATCATCTAATTTTTCATCTATTTTGGTACTTATTGAGTGGAAAAAGTGGAGCTATTGACTTGTAGAGTCCATGTTAGTGGCATGCCTTCCTTTGGATATTTAGGGTCCAGAATATTTTGCGATATTTTTGAGGCCATAAACATCCATTTTTGGGTAAAAATTTTGCGAGCATAGCTCCTGCGCTCTCAATGTTGTTTTACATTGAGAGATTTTCGATGATGTGAAAATCACCTAAATCAAAGTTCATATGCAAAAGTTAGACCTCCTTCAAGTTGACATATCTTGTTGAGCACCATGGTACTAAGTGGATGCTACATCAACTTCTATTACCCACACATGTGGAGATAATCACATGTGGAATTTAAAGAATATTCTAGAAGGTCCAAAACCCTAAAATTAATTGAAGGTTGAGGCATGCAAAAACTCTAACCCTAACCCTAACTCTATACGACTATTAGGATATGTTAAATATTAGGCTACCAGGAAAGGTAGCGGTTCCATTCTTCTTGTATTGAGTATTGTTCTATAGTAAATTAGAGCATTGAGAGTGAAATATTGAGGGAGATTAAAGGAAGAAGGAGATCCTGTAGTAGCCATATTGGCCACAGTGTTCATGACATCTCCATAGTGAGTGCCCCTTTATTTCTATTCACATTTCATAATTGAGAAGAAAAGAGCAGAGCATAGGCCTCACCTTCTAGCTAGATTTTCCTTGTATCGGGTTTTTCCAAGCTAAATCTTGTGTTCATTGTGTGGATGGTGTGTCATCTCTTATCTCTTTAATTTCAACTTTTTCCAGCTTATTTCAATATTTTCTATGTTAAAGTTAGAAATATTAAGTTTGCAATCTTTAGTAGAATACTACATAGTAAAAGGATTGTAGAACATTATAATATTTGTTCTGACGAATTGTTCCAATGGAATGTCCATGGTAGTTTACAAAATTATATTGGTATCAGAGAAAAAATTCTTTGGGGTTTGTGGGAAGTTTCAGGATCCAAGAATTGGTGTAAAGTATGAAAACCCTAGCAATGGTGAATGAGTACAATAGCGCTTCATGGGATGAGTCAGAAGAGATATTTTCAAATATAGAAGCACAAGTCGTTGAAATCTTTCACAACATGGCTTAAGATAACATAATTTGACCTCTTCAAATTTATGTAAGAAGTAATAAACTAAAGGATCAAGTCTCCCTTTTCTCCCCCAAACTCTACCAAATTCTAGTGAAGTTTTTTAAATGTGTTGAACCTGCACATAATAGATCTAGCTAGAAAATACCACACACACTTGTAGAGAGAAATTGAGAAAGAAGAAGCAAGAGAGAAAGAATGGAAGAATTCTAATTAATAGTAATGAATAATGAATAGTTTACACATGATATACTCTGTATAAATCAACCAATGCACACTAGAGGCGAAGCCAATGCGCCATAGTGGTGTTCTAGAGTGATCTGGACACACACCAACAATTACGGGACTGAACTGCCACCTAGTCTAGTCTCTCAGGTAGTTGTGGGAGTGAACTGCCACCTAGTTGAGTTAACTAGTCTACCAGTCTTCAATTAACTGACTGAAACATAGTGAAGTGAGGAGGAGATCAGGGAATATTGGGTAATGCACTAGTCTAGTGATGATACCAAAGCTAATTTTCATTAGTTGGTGATGATCCCAATGTTGCATGGTGACAAAACCAATGCAACATCTAGACTCTACTCGATTGGTCAAACCGAAGTGAAAATTGGAGAGAATATTATCCTAGAGGAATATTGTCCCTAAACTTTAGGAGACTGGATAAATATTAATAAACATAGGAAAAATAAATCCTAGGTGCGTGTGAAGTAACTCCAACCCCCCCAATAAACATCATTATGGTGAAAATAAAGAATAGGTCTCGGCAACGAGGCCATTTTAGGTACCCAAATACAAAAGATACACTAAAATAAAGTGAGGAAAGAGGGAAAATCTCATGGGAAAAAAACCCCTAAAGGTACAATGTATGTAAAAATAAGAACTGACAACTGCTAGGAAACTGTGTCCTTCACTCCAAGATGACATCGCAGAGAATGGAACTTCTGCTCAGTAAAGGTCTTGGTGAAGTTGTTTTCTATATGTTCTGCTGAAGGACAAAACTATAGGTTGATGATCCCCTCATGTACTATGTCCTAGATGTAGTGCATGTGCATCTTGATGTGCTTCGTCTGCTTCCTCTAAACTAGAAATTTGCAGAACTTCAGAGTGTTATGGTTGTCACACCAGATGACGATCGACCGATGAAACTGAATGCCCAACTCAGTGAGAAAATTTTGTCGCCACATAGCCTGAATGGTTATGTTAACTACCCCTCTGTACTTTGCCTTAGATGAAGAAAGATCAATAGCAGTCGGTTTCTTGCTCGACCAACAGATAGGCCCAGAACCAAGACTGAGTGAGTAACCAGATGTGGACTTGCGATCAATGATATTGCTAGCCTAGTCAGAATCAATGCACCTGATGAGATCTAATGTAGAGTTTGGTACATAGTTAATCCCAAAGGTTATGGTGCCTTGTACGTATCGAAGGATACGCTTTGCAGCCTTCTAATGTAGCTCATGCGGCTCTTGCATGAACCTAGAAATCACACTAACTGCATAAGAGAGGTCTGGTATGGAGTGTGTGAGATAAAACAAGCTCCCCACTAGTTGTATTTACAATGCGCTATCAATCAGTGGACTGTCCCCGCCATCCTCAAGTTTGAATCCTGATAGGAAAGGAGTCAGAGCAGACTTGCAGTCTATCATGTGAAATCTCTCAAGGAGATCTCGTGCATACTTGTCTTGAGACAATTTGATGTTTGATGCATCCTAGTTGATCTCGAGTCCAAGGAAGAAGTGTAGTGGACCCATGTCTGTCATCAAAAACTTGTCATGTAGAATCCTCTTGACTGCAACAATCGTTGAAGTCGAGCAATCGGTGATCAACAAATAATCAACATACAGGACTAAGGGTAGAAGTGAATTAGTTGTCCTGAGCATGTAGACATTCGGGTCTAATTTACAATGTATAAAGTTCTGTGACAATAGGTAGGAGTCCATATTGGCATACCATGCCCTCGAAGCCTGCTTAAAGCCATAAAGATATTTCTTCAGTCAATAGACCAAAGATGAATCTTGCATAAATCCTCGAGGCTTCTCCATATAGATCTCCTTAGAGAGATCACCATGAAGAAATGCATTCTTCACATCCATCTGATAGACTTCCCATCCCTTGGTTGCTGCAATGGCAACTGCCAAACATATGGAATCCATCTTCGCTACTGGAGTGAAGGTCTCATCATAGTCAACGCCATGCACCTGCTGAAAGATTTTGGCAACAAGCCTGGATTTGTATCTGTTAATCTGTCCATCCGTTGCACTCTTGGTCCTGTAGACCCATCTACATCTGAAAATTTTCCTTCCAGATGGAAGGGAAACCAAATCCCAGGTCTGGTTCTCGAGGAGGGAATTGTACTCTTCCTGCATGGTGGATTCCCAAAAGGGATTTCCAACAGCCTCACCATAAGACTGTGGATCTTAAGACTGAACCAAGAAAAGATGCCTGAAGGGAAATGGTTCAGTGGAAGTGAGTGAAATAGGAGGATCCTCAAAATCAGATTGAGTCCTCCTAGTATCGGTTGGATCACCAACAAGATACCCTGCATCCTGAAGAGTAGTTTGGACCCACTTGGGCCTCTACTTTGGCTCTGCATCTACATTTGGATGCACTGACTCTGCATATGACTATACTGAATCTGTATCTAGATCATCTTAATCCTTTGAATAAGAACTCTCATCTGAAGAAGAGTTGGCATATGCATGCTCATCATCTCAGACAGGTGGAAGAATGAAGGTGTCTAAATGCAACTGTTGAGGTACATGCGAGACACTTTCCTCGAATTGGACACTTCGCTCAATGATGAGCCAGTCTGAGGAAATATAAATAAGTATGTATCCCTTCACACTGTCGGGGTATCCGGGCCCATGCACATGAACCAAAAATATGAAAGTGGGTCACTTCCAATTTGAGGCCGCTCCAAGCCTCGTAGGGGGTCTTATCCTTGACAGATCTATGGGGAGATATGTTTTGGATTTAGGTTGCACAATTAAGTGCTTCAGCCCATAGTCTCTGTGGAAGTGACTTTGCATGTAGCATGCAAGTTTCCATCTCTTTTAGAGATCTGTTTTTCCGCTCAGAAACTCTGTTTTGTTGCAGAGTATAGGGAACTGTGTGTTGCAATTGAATCCCTGCCTCATGACAAAGACTTTGGATCTCATGATTTACATACTCTCCCCCGTTATCAGTTTGGAGGACTTTGATTTTCTTTTCGGACTGTGTCTCAACAAGGGCCTTGAAATCTTTGAGGTGTTGAAAGACATTGGATTTTTTCATGATAAAGTAAATTCATGTGAAATGTGAGAAATCATCAACAAAAATGAGACAAAACCTCGTTTTTTTATTGATGGATGCGGAAAAGGACCCATGAGGTCACTATGGATCAGATCTAAAGGAGATGAAGCTCTCTGAGTCTTTCCTTTGTCGAAATTCTCTTGAGGGTGTTTTCCAAGAACACATCCCTCACAGATTCCTTTGGAGAAATGGATGTCTGGTAGATCGTCAACCAATCCTTGCTTGCTAATTTGTTTCATATCTCTAAAATTTAAAATTCTAAACCTTTCGTTCCATATCCTACTGTTTTCATCAGCATAGGTAAGCAGTAAAGCATAATCTGGTTTAATAAATTCAGAAAAAGTGTAAATCCTAGATTGATGATTTACCTCACCGATAACAACCCTAGAATTTGTTTGCATGTCATAGATATCCAATGCATCAGGTGTGAATATCACTTTCTTTCCGGTGCCAAAATTTTTCATTTGATATATAAAGAGAAGATTGATGGAAATTTTGGGAACATTCAACACATTCTCGAAGCTTTCGTTGGCGAGTTCAATCCCTCCTTTTCCGGTGACCTCGACTGGAGAGTTGTCCCCCATAAGAATAAGAGAACATTTGCATGCATCCAAATAAGAATAGACCTCTTTTGTAGCAGCCATGTGGTGTGATTCTCCTGAATCTACGATCCAAGCATCAGGAGAGGAGTTGATGGCAATCAAGGCATGGCTAGAATTTCCTTTCTTAGGATTATGATCTTCTGGATTCTTCTTCTTGGCACCCTTAGGGATGCGATCTCCAAGGTTGTTTTTTCTGAAGTATTTGAGTCATTAGATCTATTTGTTTCTGGATGCATGTAGATTTTGAATGTAATCCTTTATGGCAGTATGTGCATTTATGTTGGGTATATATTCTTTGCATGTGTGCGTGTGTGGGCGCATCAGATATGACAACTGCGTCTGATGATCCCTCTAGTAGTGGTCCTGGTGTCGTGTGCGTCGGGCGCTTTCCTAGGGGGGTTCCAGGGGGGGCATGTATGCCCCCCCTTGGTTACACGCATCGTTCGGCAATGGGCAGTATCTTGGGGCAGCGCCCCGAAATTTTTTTTTAGGCAATTATGTCTGATTATGGTTTGCGGGAGATTGAATAATTCAGTAGTAGTCACGGGAAATGGGTTTGTTTCATAATTTTTGAAACATCTAAATTTCGACAGAGTTCAACACCTTATTTTTGCCAGATGCCAAATGAAACGCACGGTTGCACATGGCCATAAATGGTTGTGTTCCATATTCCCATCTCTCCACTTTGTAAAAAAATCTTAATCTTTGTTAATCACTCAGACGTGGCAATCAACCAACCACCATAGTAATTTTTTAATATGATCAAGTAAAAGTAAAAAAATAAACATGTAAACGGATGCCTTTATAATAGTGAGGAAGTTGGTGGTTGAAATCACAACAATTGATTTATTGGGATGACTAAGTCAATATTTAATCTTGTCCATACAAAACTGATTAAGCACTAAAATCCTATTAAATGTGCCCATTGTCAATAGGTGTACGCCTTTCGACATAAATATAATATTATTAAATTGATTATTTTAAGATTTAAATTAAAACATTTGAGATTGTTATAAATAAAAAAATAATATAAATACGTTGATATATAAATATGAATAGGTCTTATGGTTAATAACATATGTTTTGTGTGTCTTGAAGTTATGGGATGTTTGGTGAGTGTGATGTTTCTAGTGATATATTTTCATAAATGTAAAATTCATGAATTTTAAACAATATTTCACATTTTAATGGGTGGTAAATAATTGCACCACAAGGAAACAAGATTCTATGTGAGATATTTTACCAAAGTTATTTTTAAAGTTCTTGTGTTGTGGAGGTTTTTAATGGAGGTTTTTGGAGAGAGGATTTTAAGAAAAAATGAGTTGTGATGCCCTAATTTTACATAGGCACACCAATGTGCTTAACACAAAAGAGAACTAGTGTTCAATGACCACGTGATCATCAAAGTGATAATCAACAAAAAAGATATTGGTGCTCTACTTTTGTCCAAGTGCATTAGTCTAGATTGGTGTAAGTGTGTTGGTGCTCATAAATCTATGTGCACCATATAGACAACAACCAAAACAATATTTAGTGTTCCATTTTCGTCCAAGTGCATCGGTGTCCTTGATTGGTATAGGCACACTGGTGATCTTAGACCCATGTGCACCAAACAGACAACCACCTAACAAAACATTGATGCTCTACTTTGGTCCAAATACACTAATATTCATGCTCTACTTTGGTCCAAATACACTAATACTCTAGACTGGTATAAACACTTTGTTGCTCATATAGACTAATGTGCATTGGAGGGGTCACAACCCAAAAAAAAATTGGTGTTCCACTTTGGTCCAAGCATTCTTCAGACTATTCTAGGAAAAACTTGTATTCCTAGATCAATGTGCATTAAAGGAACAACAACCCAAAATTTATTCTATTAAGTTCAAATATGAATTTGGTGTTGTTTGAATGCACTTCTGCGTTTAGGCCCACATAAGCAAGCATTGTGCTCGTTGAATGACCTACAATTGGATTCATATGTGGTGAGAAAAAAAATTGTGGTGGGGGAAGTCACGAACAATTGCGAACATTGTTTGGATTATAACATAGTCGTGGATTTCTCGCGATCCCATGGGGAAGACATGTGCCCAACCACCCAATTACAATATTTCTTTTCAGGAAAAATGGAGGTTTTGGTATGTGGGGAAATCAACAACCCTTAACATCTTATCGACAAATTTCAAAGATTGGGACTACTGGTAGATTTTAAAGATTGTGACTATTGACGGATTCTTTTTGGATTGTATGTCAGAGATGGGGAATTACGATCTTAACTTCTAGCGAGACTCAACAATCTCAACAAATATCAACAATATCTGGCAGGGACTTGACCCAAGACCTCATTCATAATAACCACAACACTCATCCACTCAAGCTAACCCACAAGACTCAACAAGAGTCCTAATATAGGGCACATAGATAATTCTGTGCTCCCTAGCATATGTGAATTCATCTTTACTAGTGCAGTCTTTAATAACCCACCCAAAGCAACTTCCTCATAAAGCCGAGTCGCAGTTAAACAAGATTAATGTTACATTTATTTATGTCTGCTAGAACTTGGATGAATAATTCAGGCACAATTGTGAATACTGAGTACAACAAATTTGAATAGTTCAGGCACCAACTAAAGAAACTAAGTCATTTTATAGATTTCATGGATTAAAGAAAGCTAAAGAAACACGACATTTTATAGATTTCATGGATTTAAGAAAACTTATCAATTATGGACAAATAATTATTAATTGATCTTAAACATTTTGATTTAATAAATTTATAGGATTATATGATTAAAACCATATAAGTTTAATGGATAAATAATTATTAATTGATCTTAAACATTTTGATTTAATAAATTTATAGGATTATATGATTAAAACCATACGAGTTTAAAGTGAATGAAAAATTCACAATGAATGTGAATGTATATGCATTATATAGA
>SNQJ01S0021781.1:73800-86099 GCA_010110895.2 Picea sitchensis | reverse complement strand
TAATTTCAGAACTAAAACTTAACAGCAAATAAAAACCCTAAAATCTTATAGCTAAAGGCATTTTACTCTATTATGAATCTAAGAAACTAAATCTCAGAATCAAAACTATTCTTAAAACAAGAAATGATATCAAGAGATACAGTCTATGAGGCTTCAGATTTCATAGAAACGAGTTATACCATCAATGCAATGAGACGATCTTGCTTCTAAACTAATAGTTACTCTATTCATTAATCTAACAATAAACGAATGCTGACAATAACTTCGAGAAATGTAAATCTATTGTTTACTCTGTTATGAATACAACTCTGACTACTGCAAATGTAATATATCTAAGAACTAAATCTATGAAAGAGAGGCTTATGGTCTTCTTGGTGGATCCTTGCCAAGAAAACCACAAGTCCCTTAGGAACTTACAGATTAAATTCTAAACTACAGATATGTAAAAGAGAATATTAACAATAGAAAGTGAACCATGTTACAGTCTAAAGAAACATCTTCAAAATACTAAAAAACAACATTGTATGAGTCGATCTCTATCAAGTTTAGAACCAATAGTTGAGCAGCGCAATTCTTCTATATCATATATGTCCCCTATTACATTTTGTTCCATTGTTTTTATAGCTCGGGATATAGATAACTAATCCCGATTTTCTAGCAACAGAGCCTATATTCTATTTAATATACAACTGTTTTCAGAAGGTAAATGATTCCTTCAATTAATGGGTACTTCTCATGCCCGAAAAACTCGTTATCTAATAACCAATCTTTATCTCTATGGCACGTAGTGCCTAGAGATGAAGATCTCATTGATTATCCATGAGTCATCAACGAGAGTTAGGCTGGAATAATTGGTTTTGTTTGAGCAAGCTGGCAGCACCTGGAGTGTAGAAAATCTTCCATTTTAATCTGCTGCTGAAATCAAAGTATGCTGCAAAATCTAATATAACCATTCATGAGCTCCCAAGAATTTCATTTAATCATTAAATAAAAGGAAATTAAATAATTTTGACTAATGATCATACCTTACTATAACTGCTAGGCATTTGGTTATATGTGTGAAGATATAGATGAGTTTATGGAGTAAAGAGTTCAAATGAAGAGGTCAAAAATGGATATGGAGGGTACAAAAAGTATCAATTCAGTGAGCCAACAATAAGCAGCCTCGATGCCTAGTGCAATGAGGTTGATCCTCTAATCCGTGTCAAAACGAGGACAACAATCTTGAGGCTTAGATTGTTTATCACTCATATGGGGAGTTGACTCTTGACCTTCTCGGTCCCTGCAATGCAATGAGCATCTATGCATTATTCTACATTCATACTTCTCCCATCTCCCTGGGCTTTGAGGTTGACCACCTCACCCCGATACGACAACCCCATCAAGAAATAAATATCCTCAACTTCAATCTTTAATGGTTTCCCATCAAGGTTGAAGCTCTCGTTGTCTGGATCCCAGTAATCCACGAGAAACTGTAGCAATCTCACTTGGGTCATCATCCCTTTAAGATAGAAAAACCTATACAACCCACATATTTTCAAGGCCATTTAGGCCCTTGAATCGCTTTCCACAACAGCATCTACCTCCTCATGTTCCCTTTCCCTCCACTCTAGCACCATCCTGCAAGAGAAAAATAAACTTTTGAGTTAGCAATCATAAAAAACAATATGTAATGACATATGCGTGAGATGCAGCGTTCACAGTCGCATATAGGGATGAGTATATGCTAGTTATATTTTAGACAACCGCATATAATCATGTGTATATGCGACCTGATGAATGGTATCCCACGTGCAACTAAACTTCTAATTTGCTCCCTAAATAACTTGAAAATTGAAACCTAAATATGAAATGTAATCCACTAAAACGAAAGAGGAGGGGAAGAGGAATTACCTGGTCTAGACGGTCGTTGATTCCGTCACTTGTACCTCCTGCAATCACCAATTGAATATCGAAGGTAATTTGGTCCAAAATCCATTATTTGGGTAAAAAATAAAAATGGTATAGTAAATTTGGTTTTTTTTACTATTTATAGAAAAAATTTACCCACTTTGCATAGTTTCGGATAATATTTTCTCCTAATGGACTAATACAACAGTGGATTGAGTTGGGTTTTGTAGTTTTGTCTAGGGATTCTTGCGGTTTTCAGCGTGATGTTGACTGTTTGTAACTTCAGACAGGTATTTTACCTACCCAGCATATAGGATAGGTATCCATTCCATCATGCAAACTTGCATCGTCCTATAACTGTCACTCATATGCCTTATGTACGAACCCATTTTTTAGCGACACAAAACTTTTTGTCTACTACTAGAAGTGTCATTATCAAATGGTAGAGACTTACCAAACATGGGTACCCTAGTTAGATCCTCTGCTTCATTTGGTGCCCATGCAAAGATTTTTTCCATAGGACCGAGAGTCCCTTATAGCTAATACATGACTTAATGTTGAACCTCATTTCTCACTCATAAACATGCTGACCTATACCTAGAGGACTCCCAAGTGAGATTGATTTAAGCTCTTTTCCGATTTGTTTTCAAAAAGAAAAAATATTGTCGAGTGAACTTGTCTCTTTCACACTCATAAATTGGATTTGAAAGGATGTCTATTTGGTACAATTTTATCCCTTTTTCAAACCAAGTAGACTAAGATTATGAAAAAGGAAATTTTTTGGCGTTAAGTTGTGATTGCATCTCATGCTCTTGATTGAAGTATTGAGCCTATTGTCGATTCTCTCTTTGCATTATAAACTGTTTGCCTCGGCAATTATGCATCCTCAACCAAGCAGATCCTTGTTTATATCCTTCACAGCTTGACACCCTATACCCACGATGGAGCATTCCCTCGAGTGTCCATCTCCTGCATGCACCTCCTTGCATTAAGAATAGGTATGTTCCACTGTTGGAACTAGTTTTTCTTACTTGCGACATGCGTTCCCTCCTCTGTATCATAGCATTCATTTGACTATGAAAAAATCAAAAAAATACGAGTGGGAAGGGAGTATTATCTTATATTGGCAACAGTCGTGTCGCCTTTGAACAGAGCACAAAATTGTTTAGTCCACTTGTCATCATAATTTTGGGTTTAGCATGACCTTATGAAGTTGAGCTCGTTATAGAGAGTTTACTCCCCCAACTGGTTACTCTTCCAGTCCTTATGGAGAATTTGATTGATGCCTCCTACATCTCATGGTTTCATCATTGAGTCTATGTTTTCAGAGTCTTCCATATGTTTCATGCACTTGTTCAAAGGATGTCTATCAACTTGTGTCAGCCATTCCTCAGAACTCTTGACTTTGCATGTTAGCCATACCCTCAGATTTTCTTAGAATCACATGAAGTTGTAGTCCTATTGTGCACCCTGGTCCTAGTTTCCTCATTGGTAGGTAACCTTGAACCCAGCAGTCGACATTTCATCATTGGTCGTTGACTAGGTGGTTTCCCTTGTGTTTGATGGAAATACATATATTCACACATTGGGATTCATGTAGTGTCTTGGATTCCATTAGCCATATTGGTGGTTTCCTCGCCTCTGTCATCAATTTTCCTCATTGATTGTTATTCAAAGGGTATTTGTCGTGTACCACTTGCACTTGGAACATGCAAAAGACACACAAGGTCATTGGTTCATGAACATGTTCTTCGTTCGATTTCCTCCAAATCATCAATCTCCTGCTTTGTACCTCGTGTTGAATGATCAAAGATTCCTTAATGTTCTCCTTTCAGTGGGTCTCTTTCCATCGAATTCAACTCATCTATTCTAGAAATGAGACCTGGAGTCCTATGAGTACCTAGAGGCTTGCAGTCAATAGTGGAAGGTTCTCTCACCATCGACAGTTGGGAATACATCAATGTCTCCTAATCGATGGATTCTTTAAGTGTTCGACCCTAACTTCTTTATTCACACTTGTAAGAATGTACTCGATGTCTTCATACCTACTTTCATCATCGGTAGGCTATCTTGTGTTTGTTAACGATATTAATCAATGATCAGTAATAAAACGAAGTCTCATTTTGTTCGAACTCAACTCCTTTATTCACAGGATGTAGACTTCCACCTTTGGGGGACTGTGTAGAAGACTTGAAGACATTAGTTTATAGTCGAATATTTCCTGAGTTGTTGCTACCTTTCATTGGACCAGTAGTTGCATGACTTCTATGATCATGGGAGATCAGATTGTACTCCATTGTATACATATATCTTCAGATTGATTTTGAGATTGGTTTTACTAGGCTTTGTTCTTGACTATGACAGCCTTTGGCATGTAACCACATTTCTATTTTTCTATTCATGGCCATGGATAGTTTTTTGGTATATTTTCACATGGATTTGTAGTGTAATTCAAATTGGCATCCATGCATAAAAAGTCAGTACAGATGGTAATGAGAAACGAGTTCTTCCAGTTGGGTCCCCATTACTCCACTTCTGGGTTTTATAATGTATTTTGGCCATCGCAGATACTCCTCTAACCTCACACATTAGGGGGAATTTGTTATAACAAGATATGCGTGACCCTATGCAATCTTGCACAGAGGGCCTTTTTACATTTCCCTATGCAAACTTGAAGTCCCTTTTTGAATCCCATATCTAAGAACATTATTCTTCCAAATATACATGCCCTGGCTATATTACAGCATGCGTATATGCAGGTTGCACCACTACATCCCACATACATTGAAAAATGTGCCCAAAATTAAAAAATGGTGTCGAGTTTCGATGTCACATCATGAGATCAATGATCCTTGGCCTTCAATATAATGGAAGCGTTTTGACTCGGCCCTTGAGTTCCACTTGAATGCTATAAATGGGCCAAATCTGAGCTATGGAAAAGAGGAGAAGGAATTCAACTTTGAGAGCAAAGTTACTCTGGAGAAATTATTCACTTCACATTGAGTCTACATCCCTTTGTCATTTAAGTATGAACACATTGTTCAACCCCCAAGCTCTTCCCTTATTAATTGATAATTCATTGTCTCTCTTATATGAGATTTCCTTTGGTGGAGGATTAAAGTGGTGGAGGCCCAGTTGGAAGGAACTTAGTTTCTCAATTCTAAACCGTGCCGACATGGAAGTTTGTAACTCATTCACTTATGTCGATTATATATTAATAGAAATACTCTTTTCTCGTCCAATTAATATCTCACAAATATTTGAATTATTATTCCATGGGCGTATTTGTTATGAATGTTGATGGATTATGATATCGAATGTGCTAACATTATATATTATCACCATATGCTTGTGTTTCTTAGTTTTTGAGAACTAGTTGTAGGTATATTTCTTTGGGTCAAGTGCTCAACGGTGGAATTCATCGAATGTCTAGATGAGGTAGGCCTTTTATATTGTCTTTCTATCATATTTTTTTATATAGAATACTTTAGATTAGAGTTGATTTCTGCAGTCATTTCCCTATGTTGTGGTTTACCCCTAGCCATAGAGATATTTTCATCGTAACATTGAATCCTCCTCAAATTGAGAATACAGTGGGAGAAATAATGACTCGCATCCCTAAAGGTGAGTTTAAGAAGGCTTCCCATAACCCAAACACGTGGGTTTCTCAGAATTACTCCGTCGTGGTGGATATGGCACAAACCCCTTGTGTAATGTTTTCTCTGGAGATTCTCCATAGTTTCCCCTCACAGAGAAAATATTTGGTGTCCGCCTTGGGAGCGGTGGAGCCCAGTAACTCATGGACGATTGTCTTTCGATCTGACTTACCTTAAACCTCATCTTCCTCACCATGTCACCTTTCAAATAGTAGTGGTGTACACCATGAAATCATTGACACAGAACATTTTTTGTATGGTGGTTGATGAGGGTGCCTCGACTTGCGTGATGCCATTGGCATGTTTGAGGGCCATTGGCCAGCCTGAGTTTTCTTCGTCGCCTATGTTTCTTATGGCTTTTGACGGTCGATCGTTCAGAACACATGTTATAATTCCCTCTTTCCCCATTCAATTAGAGGGTAAACCTGTGTGCATGGATGTTGATGTAATCGATGTGCCTCTCAACTACAATCTCTTGTTAAGATGGAGCTGGACTTATGCAATGCATGTGGTTGTAGCCATCATTTTTTGGGTTATATGTTTTCCTCATGAAGGTCAGATTATAATCATAGAATAATTGTCCTTCTCGCGTCCTAACCCTTCATCAAGGGCTTCCATGGTCCCGATGATTGATAAGACACAACCAGGCACTATTAACTTAGGTGTTGGATTGTTTTCATCATTGATGGGAACTTTTGATTATCCATCACCTTCTAATGATGTAAGATTTATTTCGGTCATCCCCAACCAGTCGAAGGCTGAAATTTTTCAAGTGTCATATTTTAAAATGAGTTACTTTCATGACCCGTGGACTTTACCTTGCCCATCGGCTTCGATGGAAAGGATAGGGAACCTTTGCATGGCCATTCCCTTATTTGTTGTGTAGTTTGTGTATAATTTTGTCTAGCAAGCCTCAACCAACCCCAATCTGGCTCCCCGACAGGAGCTAGATCCAATTCTCGAGCCCATTTGGGCTCAGGACTATCTCACCTCTCAGGACCCTTTAGACTCATTCTTTCCATATGATAAGGTGATTCTGGAAGGAATGTTTGGTCTCGACAGACCTTGGTATGATCTTCACCATAGATCTTATTTTCTTACCGAGCTTAGGAGAATAGAGGCAGGAGATTTTGTTTTGACCATGAATGGCGATATCCCTTGTCATATTAATCCTCTTGCTACTCACGGAATATATGTCGAGGGAAACATGGAAAGTATTGTTGCAACTATTCCTATTGATATCTCTAGAACCCCTAACGTCATGGAGAATGTATTCATCAAAGAAAATTTCTCCCCGGAAGAGATTCAAATTTACATCGAGTTTTTTAAGGATTTTCGTGACGATTTTTCCTGGTCTTACAAGGAGATGCCAGAAATCGAACCACGAATTGTTGAACACGAAATCATGACTTATCCCGATGTCAAACCGGTCTGACATAAGCTTTGCCCAGTCAATCCTCGAAAAGTAGTAACAATAAAGGATGAAGTAGAGAAACTTCTCAAAGATGGTTTCATCTACCCAGTACAATTGACGGAATGGGTATCAACCTAGTTCCTGTCAACAAGAAACAAGGCATGATTCACATTTTTATATATTTCTGCGATTTGAACAAAGATTTCCCAAAAGACAATTTTCCAACCCCGTTTATTGTTCAAATTGTCAATAAGTGTGCAAGTTGTGAAGTATTTTCTTTCATGGATGGTTTTTCGAGATATAATCAAATTCAAATCAAACCTGAGGACCAACATAAAATGGATTTTATTTGTCCTTGGGGTACCTTCGCGTATCGAAAGATGTCTTTTGGCTTGAAGAATTTTGGAGCTACCTTTCAGTGGGCCATGTCATTCACTTTTCACGACCTCAAACACATAGTTGAGGTGTACCTGGATGATCTAGCATCAAGTTCTCTCAAGAGATCTGATCATCCCTCCCATTTACGACTTATCTTTGAGTGGTGTCGCTACTATCAGATTCCCTTGAATCCAAACAAGTGCAATTTTTGCGTGACATTGGGTCGTTTATTAATTTTCATCGTAACGACAAAAGGGATCATGGTTGATCCTATTAAGGTTGAGGTGATAGTTCAATTGCCTCCCACGCACACAATACCCTAGCTTCATAGTTTATAAAGGAGAGCAAACTTTCTTTGATTTTTTGTCGCTAATTATGTCGAGATTACAAAATAGTTCATGTGTCTTTTAAAAAAGGGAGTTCCATTATGTTGGTACGAAGCAGCTCAATGCTCTTTTGATGTGTTGAAATGTGATTTGACGTCTACCCCTCTGCTCATACCTCCTGATTATGGCAAGGAATTCCTATTATATGTAACTCATGTAGAGTCTACAATCGGCATGGTCTTGGTACAAGAGGATGATGTGCTCGAAGGGAACATTATCTATTATCTTATTCGAGGCCTAGTTGGACCAGAGCTCAACTATTCGCATGTTGAAAAACTTACTTTGGCAGTTGTTCACGTTTTCCAATGGTGTTGTCACTACAAAATACTTCACAAGACCATTGTCGTTGTCATCATAAATCCCTTTCAATATGTGTTGACGCGACATATCATCGGCGAAAAAAACAATCGGTGGATTGTTATCCTCTAAGAGTTCGACCTAGATTATGTTTCAGAGAAATATAAAAATTCCTTGGTCTTCGTTGAGTTAATATTAGAACTGTCACTCGAAAATGGTGATATTTCACCCGAAGAGTCACCAATTAACAGATATATTTTTCACATTGCATCTTCAGACCCCTAGTATGGAGATATACTTTTGTATCTTTAGACTTTGAAGTGCCCCGCTTCTGCTTCTCGCGATGAGCATTGATGAATACGGCACCAAGCGTGAAGCTATCTCATCCTTGATGGCACTTTGTATCATCAATGTGTATATTACATTCTTCAATGATGTCTTACCCATGAAGAAACAAAGCTCATTTTGAACGACTGTCACACTGGAGCATGTGGTGGTCATATGTTTGGGTTGGAAAAAACCCAAAATATTCTTCACATGGGATAATTTTGGCCCTCGTTAATCAAATATTTTGTTGAGGGCGTCAATAACTGTCACCCATGCCATATCTTCTATCAGAATATGTGGGCTCCTATATTTACGGTCATTGTTTTCGGTCCCTTCACCAAGTGGGGGATTGATTTCACTACATGTCACCCAGCTTCTACTAGGGGGCATCGCTATATCATCGTAGCAGTAGACTACTTCACTAAGTGGGTCAAATCTATGTCGACATTTAATAATGACAGGAAAATTGTTTCCCTTTTCATTTTCAATCATATAATATCTATATTCAGTATCTCGAAGGATATTCTCACTGACCATGGTAGTCACTTCCAGAATAAAATGATGATTGAATTAACATCAAAGCTTGGGTTTAAATAGGAACATTTGTCACCCTATTACTCGTAAGAGAATGGTTAGGTAGAAGCTGTGAATAAGTCTCTCAATTCTATTCTTCAACGGACAATCAATTCAGCCAATTCAAATTCGCATTTGATGTTATATTCGACGTTGTGGGCCTATCGAACTTCTATAAATAATTCTACCAGTTTTTCACCTTTTCAACTTGTCTACGGCCTGGAAGTAGTCTTACCCTTTGAGTGTTAGATCCCTTCTTTAAATTTGGTATTGGAACTACTGCCTGACACTATGTCGCTTGAGGAATGTCTTTTAGATCTCGAGCATCTCAATGAGCAACGTCATGATTCATCCTTGACCAACGAGGCTCATAAGAAATGAGTCAAGTGTCAATATGATCAGTCTGTTCTCCCTCAGATTTTCACTAAAGGATATCTTGTCCTGCTCTATGACCAAGACAAAGATCCCCTAGGGGTAGGAAAGTTCAAACCCATGTGGTTTGTACCTTTCATTGTGAAATAGGTATTAGAGAACAGTTCTTAACGTCTGGTTGATTTCAAGGGAAATGCCTTATCAAAGCCTAGAAATTGGATCTACCTTAAGAAGTACTACTCTTAGGTCGGTCATCTCGGTGGCTTCCTATATATATGTATAGTCTTTTATATGTTTTTGTCTTCTTTCATTTTATGGAGATGTAGTTGTTTATGTCTTGTTTTTCATTGTGGTAGATGTCAAGTGAAACGAAGGTTTTCTTTGGGTTCATGGATGGTGCTAGCCAACACACTCGAAGGGTTGCTTCCATAGCTTGGGTGATTTTCACACCCTGAAGCTAGTTTCTATATTTCAAAGGTATTTGTCTAGGCAATGCAACCAATAATATTGTCAAGTATAGTGCAGTGATAGAATTACTACATGATGCTTTGTCACATGGTATTTCTCGCCTCCAGGTTTATTTCGATGCTAAACTGGTTTTGTCCCAGTTAAATGGGGTTTACCACGTTTATGATCCCACTCTTCACCAATGATTCCTTAGGGTATGTCTCTTAGAACGATATTTTGATTATATTACTTATATTCATGTTCCTAGGAGATTTAATCATTTAACTTATACTCTAGCTAATAAATTTTTAGATTGGCATGTTTCTCACATGTAAAAGTAAAACACACACATACACATGTAAATAAATTTGTAAAACAAATTTCATCCATAAAACAAGAAAGATATATGTTTGTGTGTGTGTATCCAAAAATGGTGTCATGAGTACAAAGTGGGCATGAAAGCATCAAAAGTAATCGATATACATCGTTGGGTTTAATCCTTCAAAATGCATAGTATAAAAAGTGCCCTCGGCACATAAGTACTCTGACGCTATCTAAGGTCTAGGCCTATTGACCCTACTATAGTCGAAAATGGTTTTTGCAAGATGCCAAAATAACTAGACCCAGGTCTGAGGCACCCCTACTACATGGGGTTGCATAGATGGGGGGAGATCCTTGATCTCAACCATAGGAACTGTGTGAGTGAGAGTAGTGAGGTTCCTCTCTATTCGTCATAGGACTCTATCATCCTCTCTAGTTGGGGGTCCTCCCGCAGTTTCCACTCCTCCTGCTATTATCGGTCCTGCCTATGGTCAAGGATGATGTCTGGTCCTAGCAAAGTCTTCTGGTCAAACAGGTCCCACATCCGTACATAATAGATTTGTAAGTTAGTACTTTGACACACACATAAAAAGGATATTGATAAAAATTAAAAACATTTAATAACTTCAAAAAATATATGTTACATATCTCGCCGCGCTCCTCGCCAGGGGGCACGGGCATGTCGAGATCTCTAAGGAAGTTAATCCCTACATAGGGATGTTCCTCTATGACTAGGATATGATGTTCCTAGCGGTCGAAGAATTTATCATCGAAGGCCTCTTGGGTCCTTCCTCCACCTTGTGTAAGAAGTAATACCACCCACCTACACAATCCTAGGAAGGATGAAATAATGCCTATGTACTATCTCTCTTGGACTGAGACTAGACACCCTATCAAAGAAAAAAGAGCATAAACAGTACCAAACCCAAATTTCTTGTCGGTACGCCTACGACACTTTGTGAGATGTCTCTTCATGCATACTAGCATGGTAGTACTCCAGTCAAATATCGTCACCTCTAAAAACTAAACAACACAGTGCATTTGTGCACGGGAGGCCTAATGGACTAGTGCTGCAGATGCAGTAATCCACCCGATCATGAATAAAATGACTCACAAGGAGAGGCTGGTAATCTTGTGAATTGGCACCTAAGAACCTACTTTCTTGGTACTAGCCTCACAATTCATCATGATGTAATATTCTATGGTGTACAGCCCTGGAGGAAAAGTCCTCAAGTTAACCATTTCCCCTCTCCTGGAGAGGTCGGTCAAGAAGTATATGCCCTTCATGGTTGGGGTCAATGATTGACCCTCTAACATGAACACCTCTACATAGGGATGCCAATAATCTACCAAGGAATTAAGAAACCTTGGTTGTGCCTTCATGAACGGACACTGAAAAAATTTCCATAAGCCACATTGTTTCAGCATAACGAGTTCCATAGGGTCCTCCTCGACCAAGAAATCCAACTCCTCATGTTCCCTCTCTCTCTAGTTCACATACATCATGTCACACACAAAAATTGGAGAGGTTTTAGTACTTGTGTTTTTTTTTTTTCAATACAAAAGGAGGTGTACGTGGGTTGTAGTTTTCACAATCGCTTATGTACTCAGGCTATTTATTATTTTTCCCAAGTACATACGTAGGTTGACCTTGGACAACTCGCATACATGCAGATGCGACCCTTTTACAAGGGGGTGCACCTCCCAAAAAAAATCAAATGAAAATAAATGAATTAAAAATGAAGAGGGGAGGATTTGTACTTACTTGGTCCAAGTGGAAGGTTTTTTCGTCCACCGTAGCTCCCAGAATTCATGTTTTGATTTTTATCACTCCAGGAAACTCTCCTAGGTTGTAAGTCAGAGATGCTTGGTAACTCAATCTTTTTAGAAACTATTTTCTCAATAATGGGTTGGGGTTTTGGATCAAGATGAATATCTGAAACTCTGAGTTATATTCTCAAGACAGTCTTAACTATAATCATGCAACACAAGGCCTTTCAGAGCTATTGTCAGATAGGTTTGAATAACAGGTGGATGAGAAAACTAATCAATCAACCAGAACATACATAAAACCATATGTATAATGGGTCAACAAACTGTTGGTCACTATAATTTCTTAATTAATTTCAAACAACCAAGTGAAACATAAATTATCAACCCAGGGAAGTCTTTTGTTTCAAAGATAGCTGCGCACTATATATGCTCAATTCCAAAAGCACTTAGTGTTGTAGTAAAGAA
>SNQJ01S0021781.1:50833-73750 GCA_010110895.2 Picea sitchensis | reverse complement strand
TCTCATGCCCGAAAAACTCGTTATCTAATAACCAATCTTTATCTCTATGGCACGTAGTGCCTAGAGATGAAGATCTCATTGATTATCCATGAGTCATCAACGAGAGTTAGGCTGGAATAATTGGTTTTGTTTGAGCAAGCTGGAAACACCTGGAGTGTAGAAAATCTTCCATTTTAATCTGTTGTTGAAATCAAAGTATGTTGCAAAATCTAATATAACCATTCATGAGCTCCCAAGAATTTCATTTAATCATTAAATAAAAGGAAATTAAAGAATTTTGACTAATGACCATACCTTACTATACTTGCTGGGCATTTGGTTATATGTGTGAAGATATAGATGATTTTATGGAGTAAAGAGTTCAAATGAAGAGGTCAAAAATGGATATGGAGGGTACAAAAAGTATCAATTCAGCGAGCCAATAGAGCCTAACAACATTTTTTATAATCATATGGTAGCAGTTGGGCTTAGCCCCAAAATGATCAACATGTTCATATTTGGAGAAGAAGAGGGTGATAGTCATGACCCCCATGTTCATGGGTGTTAATAAATATTCTGGTGACATATAAACCATCATGAGCACTACCGAAGGTCACAAGCAAATAGGAAACCCTCACATGAAAGAAATTCTCATTCACATATTGTTTCTCACATAAGTCTTTTTCCTAAGGTAAATCCTCAGTCTACAATAGCCCAACCAAGAAAAACCCCAGGTAACAATTTTGGTGATGATGGAGAAAGGAATCCTCCTCAAGGAAGTCTAGAAAACCCTCATAAATTACAAGTCAAAAGGAAAAGGGTCAATTCTCAACAAGAGAAAGGAAAACAAAGTGTACCTAAAGATGATATTTTTCTTGATAATATGGAATTGGATGTGGATATTGAAAATATCTGGTTTCTAGATGATGAAGAACATGCCCAATAAAGTGTACAGTTTGATGCATTAGTTGTTCAATATGAAGTCTTCTCTGATGAAGAAACCTTTTCTGTGCAAAATGTTTTATTTGATAAGAATTCAAAGAAATTTACCTTTGAAATAATATCGAAGAAAAGAAAGGAAAGTTGTGGTCCATCATTAATACTAAAAACATGTTGTCATCAAAACTATCTTCAATTCATAGAATTACAGGGGATGCATTGGACGTTCCAATAGTTAATATGGAAGAAGAAAATCTAAGACTTAAAGAGAGAGTCAAGGAATTGGAAGAAACCCTCATGCCCCCACCTATATTGGATACCCCAATCTCCATGATACAACTTGACATAACTCTTCAAATAATTCTAGAATCAAATTTGAGAGTAAAAGGAATTTCAAGCTTAATCATTGCTACTTGACATTTTGTTAAAAACAACATAAAGAAAAGAATGTCGCTTATTTTAGATTTATGCGACTTGGAAAAATGTTTTTTTTCTCTTGGTGTAAGAATTCAAAATACTAAATAATATTTAAGTGCATATTTGAAGAATGATGAAGGATTCTTCACATATGGGGTTTCTATGTTTGTAGAGAAAGTCTCGGTAATGACAGACCGTAGAAGGAAACAAGAAGATTTTCCCTCCCAAAGTCGTATAAAACAATTAAAGGCATGTTGGACTAAAATAATCAATACATTAAAGGGTTTGTTAAATCAATTAAAAGAACTGCCATGGAAAAAGACTAAGGCATACTCAAACATTATTGGTTTGGATATCGTAGGCTCCACTATTGAGGTTTCAGATCCAAACTTAATCTCAAATTCAATGATCATGAGCAGAGAGCAATTTGAGAATCTGAAGAAATCATCGGGCGGAAATTTTGATAGTATGCTTGAGTAAACTTATGATGACATTCATAATTGGCTTGTTGAGATACAAATAAAAATGGGGACATTGAGACCATATTGCAAAATTTATCTATTGACCGTAGGGAAATTGAGAGTTAATTGCTAAGTATCAAAGTAAATCAAGAAGTAAGTGTTGCCCCATTAAGAGATTTTATTCAAGAATGGCTAAACAAATATATAACCAAGATTGTTGAATTTATAACGGAAGTGGTTACAACCGACCACTTAACCGCAACAGGAAAATATATAAAATGTGCATAAAAAATAAAATAAAATAAAGATATACCATCATAGTAATTCATACTGATTACATACCTTCTTCCTTATCATATCTCATATAGTTATATTTATTCTTTCATTGGAAAAGTGTAACCGAATTCTGATAAATTCTTCCTTGTATTCTTTTCAGATCTTGTTGCTCGTGCTCCACTCCATGTTCTTCTCTTCATCATATTTCTTGTAAATATTTTTTATGGTCCACGGGATCCCCAATCCCAGTCCATTATGGGAAAACACCTTTAAATTTCAATTACTATAATGTATACATTATCATTTTAGATAAATCCCAGAGAACTAAGTCGAGATCATTTTTTATTGTATTTTATAACTCCAAGTTTTGAGTATAGAATATTTGAAGTTGATCTATCAAAATATTATTTTGAGCTTAATAAGTAGTATTCTTTCAAAGTTCTTTTGTGCCATTGGACCATTTATTTTATTTGGATGTGATCAGAATTTTTATTAATCTATTATGGATGTGAGGATTCTATTATTTTATATATTATGTGATGTTTGAGGTTCCTAGTCCATTTCCCAGGAATTCTCCTTATATATATATATATATATATATATATATATATATTTATTTATTTTTTCTTTTTTCTTTCAGTATTTTAAATTGTATTGGACCATAAAGAGTCTGATTTAGTCATTTGGAAAGAGTCCTATATTATTTTGGATATAACATATTCAAAGAAAATCATAAGCCAAAGAAGAGTACCACCTCTTTAATAACATAGGGGGATTCACACCCTTGTGAGGTTTATGTTTTGGTTTCGACAAATTCAAATGTCAACAAAAGAATACATGCAGTGAATACAAGAGGAATCATCTAGTTGGATACCCTTGTGCACCTATATTGCTACCCTATGAGTAGTATGACATTAGACATAATATGTATACAAATTCAATCTCCCACGTACCTTCATTTATATTAGAATCCCCCTAGGTGAACTTGAAACTAAAATTACATATAATCTTCTGATATATCTTGTGGCTATGGCACATCAAGAGCAACATTGGGGAGATCACTCTTACATACGAAGGAACAAGGTAATACAAGTAAGGGTCTACTCCATATTCCTTACTTAGCACTATGAAATATTTGATTGAGTACTATTGTTGGAAACTCTTAAGTATATCAAAGAGATATAGTGGTTAACACACCTTTGTCCTTAGAAACTTGCAAACACTATCCTTTATCATCAAATGAGCAATTGAAAAAAATAATCTCTTGGAATTTTAGGAATTTGAAAAATTATTTTGTTAATAGAGTCATACTCAGACATGAATAATACTCCTACTACAGTAAGAAATGAATTCTAGGGCTAGCTTGCAACATTTTGGGAGACCTATCTCAAAAAATTCCTTGTGTGATATTGATCATATTGGTATAATCCTCAAGTATTTGGTAGACTTGAACACACAATTGCAGGGAAACCTAGTATCTCAAAAGTCTCCTTGAGTGACATTGATTACATTGGTATAATTATTTTGTAACACTTTAGGAGGAACCAAGCATCCCATGGTGGCCACTAGAAGCATGATCACAGATACTAGGATCACCTAACTGGAAAGATAAATCAATGACTAGGGCTCTAATATTGAAGACATGCAAAGAAAGGTTTCTAAGATTAACTATCTAGTAGAAGTTGTTAACATAGGTGTTATGATTGCATAAATCTCTAATATTGTGGCCACCATCATCCCTTAGTATAAATAGTGATAGAAGCAACCCGCTAGTGAATCATTAGTAGGTGGAGGGAACCTTTTCCGAAGTCACAATCAAAACCATTTATGGCGCATATTTCTTAAAGTTGATTTGAACAATTTCAATGATTTTAACCCACCAGGTCGGGTTACCCAAATGGAATACTACTTTCCCCCCTAGGGTATGACTAATGACTTGATGAAACTCAAAGTGGGGTTTTTTTCCTTGGATCAAGAGCGATGGTAATGGTGGAAATCACAACAATGGCATACTAAGTCTTATCGGGGTGCATTGTTTGGAACTAGTTTGTGAAAGCCATCTATGCTCTCTTTGAAACAAACATTGATTTTTTGGGATGGTTGACCAAGTTGCACTAAATAGGCATAGTGGAAGACTTCATAGTGGATTTCAAGCAATTGGAAATCCACGCAAAAGGAATGACTAATTATTTTTTCAAACAATGTTTCATTAGTGGTCTAAAGGAGGAGATTAGAGAAAAAATATTGATGGCTCACCTAACTTCTTGGTTGGATGCATCTCAATGATCTAGAGAAGCATAGGTGGTGGTAAATTCATACACCAATTTACCTCCTTTTATTTCTCCCCTTCCCCCTTTTGTGTCTACAACCACTTCCCCTACCTCTCATCCCATGAGGGTCCACAAGTTGAGCTCGATAGCAGTAGCCGAATGTCAACATCTCAACCTTTGTTATAAATGTGATGAGAAATATCTCAAAGGGAATACATGTAAGGAACTAAAATATTTCAAATAGATGTGGCCCATTCTGATCAACTTGAGGAAACTTTATAAGATGCCATTATTAAGCTTGAGTTAACAAACATGACACTTTCTCTTCATGAATAAACCACCATTGAGTCCCCTTGTGAGGAACCCCAAATTTCCCTCCATGCTTTATTAGGAATTTTATCTCTCCAGACTCCAAAGTTCATTGGTTATGTCAAGCAAAAAAATTTCATTATATTAATTGACAATGAAAACATCCATACTTTTGTTTATTGTCGAGTTGTCGAAGAAACACATTGTTATGTCCATGCAATACACAATTTTCAAATTGTGATAGTCAATGGTTTTATGAAAAAATGTGGTGGAAAGTGGGAGCACATGAAAATTCTAGTGGAGGGCTATTTGTTTAAATGTAACATGTTCACTATTGAAATGGGAGGCTATGATGTATTCCTCGATACCAAATGGTTATTAACATTGGGTCTGGTGACAATGGATTTCAAGGAATTACATATGAGCTTTGTGAAGGAGGTCATAAACACACCCTCAAGGGCCTCTAGTCTGAATCTCTAAAGATTATTAGATCTCACCATACGGAAAAGATCTTGAATAAATCCCAATCCAACATTCTTGCTTAATTACATGCCATCCAATTTATGGAGAGCCCCCTATAGGAAATTCACCCTGATTTGTAGTTTTTTTTTACTAAGCATCAAATGGTGTTTGGAATATCCCATGGATTACCTCCTTCATGTGGTGAGCATGATCACGGTATCCCATTGATTCCCAATAGTTAACCACCCAATGTGTCTCCTTATCAACATTCTTTTACACAAAGAAATTCATTTGAAAAGATCATTTAGGAATCATTGGAGGATGACGTGATGCGTTCTACTACTAGCCCTTACTCATCCTCGATAGTCATGGTATTGAAAAATAAGGCATATGACACATGTGCCTTGACTTTTGTGATATTAATAGTTTTATAGTGAAAGACAAGTTTTTGTTTCCAATGATTGATGACCTCTTTGATGAGCTTCATGGTTTCCTTGCTTCATTAAACTGAACCTTCACTCTAGGTATCATCAAATCAAGATGAAGGAGGATGACATTCCTAAGGCTACCTTCTATACACATGAAGGCCATTATGAGATTTTAGTGACCCCTTTTGGTCTTTTCAATACCCCCTCCACTTTTCAGAGCCTCGTGAACAAGATTTTTTATTCTTTCTAATAGAACGTTGTGCTTGTATTCTTTGATAATATCTTGATTTATATAAACAATTGGGGAGCACATGTGGATTATGTTAGTAAACCCTTATACCTCCTTTTGGATAACTAGTGCTTCCTTGAGTGTTGCAAATGTATTGTTGGTGCTTTTGAAGTGGAATAATTGGGTTACATAGTTAGTAGAATATGGGTGGGAGTTGATCCCAAGAAAATTGAGGCTATTAAAGATTATCCACACCTTAATACTATGAAAATATTACATGGTTTCTTAGGATGTATGAACTACTACATGAAGCTTGTGAATAATTATGGGTGAATTGTAACCCTATTAGCAATAATGCTCAAGAAAAATTCCTTTTTTCCAAAATGATGCAACAAAATGGGATTTTTATTTTTATAACCCTAAATTGCACCATACATGCATACCTGATATCAGGCCATCTTACTTGCCATTTTTGCCAAGATATCACTGAAATATCTTCTTAAAAAACATTATTTTTGAAGATGTATGCGCCCTACACCATTACTGCCTGCATATGTACAGTTTCTGCACCATTACAGCCCACGTACGTACACTAGATGCACCATTACAGCCCGCATATACCCACAAAAGTTGCAAAAAATAAAAAGTTGCAAGGGGATACGGGCTTTTGGGTAGTTTCCTAACCAATTGACTGCCCATAGCCCATCACCCAACTGAATACCTATCTTTTTTGCATATAAAAGAAGTTGTTGGGGTCCCATTCCTAGAAGAAGAATGAAAGCAGTGAAACTCTGCCCATTTCATAATCCCCCCTTGCCCCGAGAATTTGCAACCACATTGTGAGTTTTGAGCCAGAATTCCTTTTTCTAGGCTTTTTCATACATTTGCAAGCATATGCCATTTCCCTAGAGAGAATTGAAGAGGATAAAGATACATGGAAGAAGTTGGATCTTGGTGAAGAGGAGCCCAGGACCGGGTTCGAGGAGCAGTTGTCGATCTCATTTTGTAAGTGACTTTGTGAGATTAATATAAAGAAGTACTTTTTCTATCCCACCATATGATGTGTTCAATCTTGATATTTGATTTACATTTTATTATGACATCTAACCTACTAATTCATATACAAAATGCATGTTCGTAGTTTCTTGTTTGTCTTTTGGTGAATGCAGGTCATCCTTGGGAGGATATTTGCAGTTGAGGAACAACTGAATGCAAAGGGATCGACACCGGACGCGGAGTTTAAGGTAAGACTACTAGATCCCTATACTTTGTGCTTTATGCATGAATGTGGGGTATTGTTGGGATAGTTGTTAAAAGTAGGATACTTTAGACAGTTATCTCTGCCTGCACTTTAGAACCCTAGTGTAGTCCGTAGGGGGGTTTTCCCACTATAGCAGAAATGGCGACCGTACTGGGGAACCTCTAGGGTTTTTAGGGGATTTTTATTTTTGGGTGCTTTAATTGGTTTGATTTCCTTTTTTGAGTTTCTGTAAGTTTTTGTGCCTTTAATGGATTTTTTATTATTTGTTAGAATATGTATGCTCTCCTCCGTGCTTCGTGCGATCGCGAGGATCAGAAACTAGCATATCTTTAACTTTTTCAGGAATGAATAAATTGTTGTTTTGTAAACATGCCTAATCTATTTCATCCTTTATTTGCAAATCATTTATCTCCATTTTCTAAAAATAAAAAAAATGTTGATATTATGGTAGCTTCGAGAGGTATGAACCTCTATTGTGACCTATGACGAGATTAGAATATTCTAGAAGAAAGCAAAGAAGTAAAGGAAACCCTAGATAAGATGTCGGCTACAAAAATATAATTAATATGAATTAATTAGTACCCAGAAGGAGAATTTGGCCCCAGTAAGTCTGCCAGAACCACTATAAATACAGGGTGCCAGTTCTCATTATTTCATATTCTCAGAATTGCATAAAGCCAGTTGTGCACACTGCAGTTGGCAATTTTGTGTGCAAGTTTATGGGGAAGGTGTTGCACCAGTTTTATGGGTGGACTATCTGATCAGCTTTGGTTTCCTTTCTTACTTGGCGCATTAGCCTTGCTTGGCTATTGATTGCTACCAGTATTCTTCTCTGTCAAGGTCAAGGTGCTCGGAGGGTGTCTTTGGCCTATGGTTGGGTGACAAGGGTATTGTCAATGGTAAAATGAGCACAATATTCTATATTCTAACAGGTTATGGGCCCACACCTCCTTCATTCAGCCTAAAACGCTGGAAGGAATCATAGCCGCTAGGATATTGAGCTCGCTGAGGAACTGCCGCTAGGGTTACTAACAGGAGCAACTTCTAATACACTACTGCTAGGGTTACTAGCAGAAGTAGTTGAAGAAACCCTAATCACAGATCCGACACCTTGTGATGGAGCATCTCGCTCAAGGAGAAGATATTCAGATGCACCCTAGTTCAGTGCACCTTTTGGCTCTCTCAGAAGACAGAAATGATGAAGTTGAAATTTTAGATCAAGTCATGACCAGTTACCAGTCAACCAAAGACATGAGTAAAAAGATCATCCTTTTACACTACTCAACACTCACTGGAACGATTGAAGATGATATGTGGATAATCGATAGTGGTGTTTCTAGGCACATGATGAGAGATCAAGCCAGACTGTCAAATCTAAATGAGAAGAAGACATCGTACAAGGTGGAGCTTGGAGACAAAAGCACTGACCCCATCGAAGGATTTGGACAAGCCTCCATCAAGTTGAAATTAGGTAACCATGTTCACTTAAGCAATGTTTTATATGTACCTAGTTTAGAAAAGAATCTTGTATCGATATCATGTCTAGAAGACAAAGGAAACATAATAGCCTTCGTGGATGGAAAGGTGTTATCATGGCATAAAGACTCTAGCATAGAGAATGCTAGGGTTATTGGAAGCCATGAAGGAAATCTGTATAGACTACTAGAACAGAATGAAGAAGCTCTCGTACATGATGAAGTCAACCCTAATTAGATTTTTCATAGATGGTACGCTGACATTAACTATCAAGCATTACCGTTTCTCAAAAATATGGTTGAAGGAATACCAGAATTGTAGTCTATACATGAAGGAATTTGCAAAGGATGTGCTCTTGGGAAGAATATCAAGAAACCATTCCCAAGCAACAACAATAGATCTAAGGAGATTCTAGATCTAATACACTCAGATGTTTGTGGTCCAATGCCATTCAAGTCTCTAGGAGGATCTTCTTACTACATAATATTCATAGATGACTATTCAAGAAAGACTTGGTTATACCTACTGAAGACAAAAGACGAAGTATTCAACAAGTTTCAAGAGTTCAAAGTAGAGATATAAAACCTCATGAATAAGAAAATCAAGACCTTAAGAACAGATAATGGAGGAGAATACACCTCAAAGGAATTCGTTGCATTTTGCAAATCGGCAGGGATTAGGAGGGAGATGATTGTTCCTCACAATTTTCAACAAAATGGTGTAGCAGAAAGAAAGAACAGATCTATTGAAGAAACCATAAAATCCTTATTGAATGATCAAGGTCTATCCATGTTCTTATGGGGAGAAGCAACAATGACGACAATATATGTACAGAACAGAAGTCCTCATCATATATTGAAGGACATGACACCAGAAGAATCTTTCTCGGGTAAGAAACCCAATGTGGAAAACCTAAGAATATTTGGATGTCTAGTTTACTCTCACATTCCCAAGGACAAAAGGAATAAACTAGAACCCTCAGGAAAGAAGGGGATATTCGTGGGATACAGTGATTCATCCAAGGCTTATAGAATATATATTCCAGAAAAACAAAAGATCTAAGTTAGCAGAGACATAACGTTCAATGAAAGGATGGCCTTCAGGAAATCCATCGAAGAAATTATAGAAGAAGAAGAGCTTGAAGAAACTAATGAAGAAAACAAAGAAAATGAAAATGACGAAAAGGAACAACATGATCATCCTATGGAGCCATGTGAAAAAATTGATTTAGATATCATACCTAAGAACAAGAAATGACCATCTTGGCTTGAAGCTACATTAGAAGACACAAAAAGACTCAAGGTTCCAGAAGGAACATTCAGGAAGAGTAAAAGACCCAAAAGAGTCTCAAGTTATGCAACATACATGATGAAGCTTCTAGATGAAGAACCTACCACATTTGAAGAAGAAGTTCAAAAGGGACAATGGAAAGAAGCTATGACAGAAGAACATTAATCAATTATGAAAAATGAGGCATGGGAAATTGTACCTAGACCTAAAGAAAAATCGGTGGTAACTTCAAAATGGGTATACAAGATCAAACATGCAGCAAACGGAAGCATGGATAAATACAAGGCAATATTCGTAGCCAGAGGGTTCTTCCAGAAGGAGGGAGAAGATTATGACGAAACCTTTGCTCCGATGGCTAGATATACTTCCATCAGAGCTATCATATCTATTGCCACTTCCATGGGATGGAACTTACATCATATGGATGTAAAGACAACTTTTATGAATGGAGCAATTGAAGAAGAAGTATATATTGAACAACCTCAAGGGTTTGAGGTACATTCCAGAGACACTCACATTTTCATATTGAAGAAATTTCTATATGGACTCAAGCAAGCTCCAAGGGCTTGGTATGCTAGAATGGATAGCTATCTAACAAGACTTGGTTTCTCCAAGAGTCATGCAGATCCAAACCTTTATTACAAAATCGTGGATAATGCACCTATGATTCTACTATTATATGTTGACTATCTATTCATAACAGGTGAAGAATCTCTCATTATCCAGTGCAAGAAGGAATTAGCTTCTGAATTTGATATGAAAGATCTAGGTCTCATGCATTATTACTTGGGACTAGAAGTATGGTAGAAGCGTGGTGAAGTATTCCTTGGATAAGGAAAGTATGCAATAAAGATCCTTAAGAAGTTTGGAATGATGGACTGTAAGTCCATGGATACTCCTATGAATGCGGATATAAGAAAAGTGAAAGTCCCATATTCTGATCCAGTAGATCCATCTCTATATCGACAACTAATTGGGTCATTGATGTATTTGGTAAATACTCGACCAGATATTTTCTTTGCCGTAAATACATTAAGTCAGTTCCAGGTAGAACCTAGTAAAGAGAATTGGATAGCTACAAAGCATGTCCTAAGATATATTTGTGGGACAATAAACTATGGCTTGAGATATACCACATCCAGTGATATACAACTTCATGGATTCACAGACTCAGATTGGGCAGAAAGTGAAGAAAATAGAAAAAGCACTTCAGGCATGTGTTTCAACTTGGGCTCCGCTATGATATCTTGGGGCAGCAGGAAACAAAAGACTATCACACTCATCATAGTAGAAGCAAAGTATATCGTAGCATGTGAAGCATGCACTGAAGCAATATGGTTAAGGAAGTTAATTTCTGACTTATTTGATCAGATTCCAGAATCGACCATAATACATTGTGATAATCAGAGTTGTATAAGATTATCAGAACATCTCGTGTTTCATGAAAGGTAGAAACATATTGAGATCAAATACTACTTTATTTGAGATAAATTTTAGGAAGGAGAGGTAAAGCTCAAGTATATCCCCACTGATGAGCAGACAACAAACATCCTGACAAAACCTCCATCTAGAATAAAGTCTACATATTTCTGAGAGAAGATGGGGATCATGGAAATAACTCCCTTAGCTGAAAGGGAAGACTCTCCAGGTTAGGAGAGAGCACTGAAAATATTATTGAAAACATTTATTTTTGTGATTAAATGACTCTCCAGGTTAGGAGGGAGCACTGAAAATATTATTGAAACATTTATCCTTGTGATTGAAAAATAGTCCAGATTGGACAGATTCTTTCCTGTTCGAAAAGTGGATTGAGATTTCTGATGGACAGCGACTTCCCATTGTGGTTAACATGGGAAATGGTCTAGATTGTTGATGTATCATAGATAGCAACTTCCCATTGTGGTTAACATGGGGAGTGGTCTAGGGAAGTCTCTCTTCTTGAGGGTTACTCAAGAAGACTGGCCCGCCTCACCGGACAACGATTTCTCATTGTGATTAACATGAGGAATGGTTCGTTTTGGAGGTTGATACATGACAGTCTTTTACTCTTTTGGTTAACAGAGGAACTGGTCTGGACAATCATTCCTTAGGGTTTATACATTCTCTCCAGGGTGCACTTTTATTAGTGTAGGAGGAATGGCCTAGGGTGGGGAATGGTCTAGGCTCAAAAATTAGTGATAGGCATTCCTTAGGGTTTATACATTCTCTCTAGGGTGCACTTTGATTAGTGTAGGAAGAATGGCCCAGGGTGGGGAATGGTCCAAGTTCAGAAGACAAGACATTTATTCTTCCTTGCTTGAGAAGAATAGTCCAGATATCTCATTGTTCTACTCTGAGAGCATATATTCTTTCAAATCTCACAGACATGAGTGAAAGATTAGCCCAGACGATTCAGTTTATTTGATAACAATATTTTTTGTGCAGGTTGGCATAAGATGATTGTTATGGAGATTGCTTGTCTCCAGATAGTAGAGATATACTACTATGGTGGATTTGTTCCATTGTTTGTGACTATGTGTCACAGTTTGAGTAGTTGTGTACTACCATAGATAAACACATGTGTGTTCTATCACTTGATGTTGTACCAGTTGTCATAGGATATTATTCAGTTGGATAATAATGATGGTGCTCATGATTCTACCAGTTGAATGGTCTGTTTGTGCTCAAGACCATACCTTCCTAGGTAGGAGGGAGTGTTGATATTATGGTAGCTTCGGGAGGTATGAACCTCTATTGTGACCTATGACGAGATTAGAATATTCTAGAAGGAAGCAAAGAAGTAAAGGAAACCCTAGATAAGATGTCGTTGTAGAAATATAATTAATATGAATTAATTAGTTTTAAGGATGTAAATTTATATTAAAATGTAAAAACGTGGGCTAACATTACGAGTCCTTAATATGAAAAATGTAAAATGTTTTGCGATAGATTTGTAAAAATATTCAAATTTATAATGATTTTATATAGTTTCTATAAAATTTTGTCGATTTTAAAGGTAAAACAATTTTATTCTATGGAATTTGGGCAAATCATTTTTAGAAAAAATGGAAATTGGCGAATCGTTTTTTGGGAAAAACGATGGAAAATTATCCCATTTGCAAAAGTTAGCCCCTAAAATCATCTATGATTAGTAACCAAAAGGAGAAGTTGTCCCCAGTAAGTCTGCCAGAACCAATATAAATACAGGGTGCAATTTCTCATTATTTCATATTCTCAGAATTGCAGAGAGCCAGTTGTGCACACTACAGTTGGTAGTTTTGTGCGCAAGTTTCTGGAGAAGGTGTTGCGCCAGTTTTTTGGTTGGACTATCTGATCAACTTTGGTTTCTTTTCTTACTTGGTGCATTAGCCTTGCTTGGTTATTGATTGCTACCAATATTATTCTTTGTCAAGGTCAAGGTGCTCGGAGGGTGGCTTCGGCCTATGGTTGGGTGACAAGGGTATTGTCAATGGTAAAACAAGCACAATCTTCTATATTCTAACAAAAAATTTGTTTCAATTTGTTTTACATTTTTCAGTTTTTTTTTTTAAGAAACAAATATAAAAATAAAACAAATTTTAACTTAAAAAAAAAAAAAAAATGTTGCCCCTCCATCTTGTACCTGCAAATAAGAACAATAAAGCATTAGCTAAATAGAACAAAAACTGGTTTGTAATTTTAGGAGGATAAATCCTTTGAACTTTTACTTGAAATTATATCATGCTTTTTGTTGTTGCTCTTGTTTTAAACCTGCTTGCATAGAGATCTAAAACCTACAAACATTTGATCTCACACGTTAGACCTGCTATAAAAAAAATAAACATTGTTGCAATCTTCTTCATACAATGCGACAATGTAAGGCAGTTTTTCGAGACAACAGGGTTTGGTGATCAATCGTGATGGTTGGCAGTAGCATGAGAGGTTGAGAGCAGAGATTGTTGTAGTCGAAGAGGCTATGTGGAAAATGAGTCTGCAACAATAGCATGGAGGCAGAAGTCAGATATTTTTTTCCAGAAAGGCCTGGTGAACTTGACTGCACATATTACATGCGGACTGGAGCTACTACGAGGCAAAAGGCTTGTTTTTTTGGGGCTACTAAGGAGACTTTCTGTCTCCCCAATAAGCCATATCTTTCTATGGCAAGTAGATAAGAAATGAAGTAGAAATGGGCCGATAATATCAGTATTCTATTTTCTCAACCTTTCTCATCCTCGCTTCTATTATTTCATTTGGTCGTCGATGCTATATCCACGAATTCAGATACTGTGGGGTTCATCAACCAAAAGATTCATTTCTAAAAATCCCAGTCAAATATCCGTTAACACTATTTGAGAGAGATGGAGGCGGTTACTTATTTTTAGTGATCATGAGCTCCAACAATGAATAAATATCATTAAAATGCAATTTATGTGATATGGCATCCAATTGTACGTTCAACGACATTCAGAGATTTTTTATCAGAGCTTGCAAGACCAAATCCAATTTGATTGTATCAATGAGATTTACAGTGATCTTCTTCCATATCGACGATATCATTTCCAAACTATCAGCCTCCATGTCAGGTTTGTTGTACTCCCAAAAATTAAAAACGATATGCTACCTGTAAATCTTGAGTGTATTTCTAACAGAATGCATGGATTGCGATGGGAAGTGGGGTTACGAGTCTGCCACGAGGTCATGAGTGTTATCAATGCCTGATTGATTGGGATACGATTGTCATGGATCTACACTAAGTATAGCACAACTATGAGTCTTGTTGTTGGCCCTTGACCAAGTTTTGAGGATTCTTGGTCATGTTTGACCTATTTTTGGGACTTCGACAGGCTGTCGAAGGCGAAGCGCAAGATGAAGCAGAGATCGCGGGATCTCAACCCCTTTTTAGGGTTTTTAGGGTTTTTAGGGTTTTTGTCTTATGTAATGGGTATGGGAATGTCGTCCCATGGGTTTACCCATGTTTAGGCCCAATTTTGTAATGTATAAATAAGTAGCTAGGTGATGTAAGAGGAGCAAGTTTGTAAGGGGTGCTAAGTGCTAATGTTCGATCTATGTGATCAAGAATTGTAAATGATTTGTGCATACTATGTGAGGCTTGCAAGGCTAGTGCAAGTAACTGTAAGAGACTGTGTAAAGGCTTGGTGCTGTACCCTAGCTCAAAGAAGGAGGATCTCGTGGAGTGTGTGAATATCTCATGTCTTCTGTGGAGTAGGATTTTGATGCTATGTGCCTGTAAGAAGCTTGACCAAAGATAATAAAGAAGAGAAGAGTTGGTGGACGTAGCCCTAAGGTGGGGGTGAACTACGTACATGATGTGTTGCTATGCTTTGTGCAATGTGTTGATGTGTTTATGCGTTTACTTGCTTAGTTCTTTAATATAGATGAATGATAGATAGATCTGTTGATGATTTGTGATTAATGATGTGGATGTATGTTAGATCTGAATTATGTAAGTATGCTTAGTGCTTAGGTACCTTAGATCTAAATGAATACTGTGATACTCTATAGCTTAGGGTTTATCTGCGCTGAGAGTAGGATCTCATTGCACTGTAACTAAGAATTGGATATTGATGAATGTTAACTGCTAAGTGCTCTGTTAAGTGTTATAATCATAGATCTGTGTCCCAGATAAGGTTGTAGACATCTGAGTCCTGCAACCACCCCTGCCTCTACCTCAGGTGAGACTTCATCTACTTCGCAGGTGTTTTCGAAAGGGCCAATAGTTAGGGTTTTTTTGGTGCGTTGTTGTAGCATTGAACCCTGGGTCTGCCCTTGTGCCAACAAATGGTTCTGTTGTCAGGACCTGAAATTGTGATTGCTAGGAATTGAGGAGGAATAATATTTGTGTAAAGATCTAACCTAAAACTGTGATTGTTGGGAACCAAGGAAGAAGAATCTTTGTGCAAAGATCAGACCTGAAAATGTGATTGTTGGGAACTGAGGGAAAGAGAGCTTTGTGCGAAGATATGAACTGAAAAAGAGAAAAACTCTGTGCATAGAACTGTTTCCCTAGTATGCATTACTACTTGATATTAGAGCTCTGTGCCAAGAGGAAGGGCCAGATCTGAAGAAAAGAGGTAAGATCTGGGAGCTTTGTGCCCTGACAAAGGTGAAAGTGAGATTAAAGAGGTAAGATCTGTAAGCTTTGTGCTCTGTAGAAATAAGATAAGTGGAAATTTTTGTTTCTACAGTATGGATCTAGGTATGGTTGATAGATTCTGTCCTAGCCTGGAAACTAGGGCACTGATAGATGAACGAAGATTTGATATAAGTAGATCTGATAAGAATAGTGAAAGATATGTTATACCTATGCATAGAGAGAATGTTTGGACTAACAATTGGATGCAGGACCCTAGAAATAACTTTTTTCAAGTTAGCTACTATGATCCTAGCGCACACTACAGGAAAGGTTGGGGATCATTTAAAAGAAAGAGAGGATTAACCCTTTGTCACAGTTGCAGAAAACCGAGACATCTTGCTAAGGAATTCCCTGGAAGGAGACCTAGTTGCCTCTATTGCAATGCTATGGACCATGAAGTATTGGATTTCTCTAGAATGATTGCTAAGGTTGAAAGGATGAATATGAGACAATAAGACCATGAGGAAGGTCAAGAAATTGAAACCATGGAAGAACCCCAGAAAGAATCAGAGAAAGTATTGTTATAGATGAAAGAAACCCTGAATAACCATCGACATGTCATCTTATCAGAGATCTTCAAAGAAAAAGAATGCATAGAAGTAAGAATAGGAGACTTCGACATTGATTGTGTTCTGGATGAGGAAACATAGGTGAATATCATGATAAAAAGAACCTGGGGACTTTTAGGGAAGCCTGCTATGATTCCTTCATTGGGAGGAATAGGATTATTCAGAGGAAAATTGATAACCCTATGTGGGAAGCTCACCCAGATATCTATGAATTCCAATGGAACTTTGACAAAGGAAGATTTTGATATTGTTAAATTTACTGAGAAAAATGCTCCATTTGCTATATTACTAGGAAAACCTTGGATTGAGAGAGATCAAACCAGAAGGAAGGAAGAAGAAATCTTCGAACAAAAAAAGCAAGAGTTAAAAGATTTCATGACTAGGAGGATCGCACACTTGATTGAAGAATAGGAGAACAAATTGAAGCTATTTAAAACCAGAGACTGGGATGTCGAAGCTGGAAGAACACTAGAAGACCCACAGAAGACTGAAGTACCTATTCCAGATACAGATGAAGTATTACCCCTGATTTCTAGGAAAGAATCTCAACATCGCAAAGTTACTATGCCAAGAGGAGATAATTACCAGAATGGAAAAGGGAATAACGAAAAAAAACTCACTAGGAAAAAAGATAGAAATCTAAGTAAGAAGAGAGCTAAGATCGAAAAGTTACAAAAGGTTCCAGAGGGAAATTCATAGAAGGAAAATTTTCAAAATTGGAAGTTCGTTGGGATATCAGAACAACGTCACATGGCACTTCACCATGGCAAAGCAATATAGTTGTTGGGAATAGTATAACCATTAGACCGACACCCCGAATGGGTAGAAAGGCATTTATGGTCAGACACCTCACCACCATACCATTGGGACTGTGTCATAATGGACATAACTGAGTTAATGAAGGCTTCTCACCCGTTGGAGAGATCTGTTGCCAAGTTATCTATTTAACCCATCATGCCATGCATCAAGAACAATTTTTCCAACCTTGATTATCTCAGCTCCTAGAATATTTGATTTCGCACAGTGATCATCACGCTATTGCCATCCATCCTATTGCATTGACTAGTTACTCTTCTAACCCTAGATATTCAACCACGAGCATGTATGTCCAAATAACTCAGCGTAGTCGAAGAGTCTGTGAAGGAAGTACTCATTGACCTCATGACTAAGAGAGTCATGTCTGAGAGAGTAATGTTTGTAGGTGTACAAGCATAATCGATGAGAGGAGTTCAAGCCTCTCCGTCAACTGCTCACGGAGCTGGACCATCCTGACCATCAACGGAAAAGAGAACCAAACACAGAGATGATCTAGCCAATGTGAAGCTGATCCCGACCATATTGCCTGACTACATCCCACCTCTAGCCGGTGCGGTGAGCCGTGATAGTGTGCCAAGAGATTTCAAGTACACCATGGTTATCACGTGCCTCCCGAAGGGGATGCACACAGTTCGAGCGTAGTAGGACAAGATTGCAGCGCTGAAGTTCAATGACTTGAACCTTGAAGATCGCAAGAACCATATCATGCTTTCCCCATACAAATACTTGACCAAGACAAAGGGGAAAAACTCAAAGATAATCCCCTATCCATGGATGATGAACCTCACACAGTCCACTCTGCCGAATGTAATGAAAATCCCACACTTTGAAAGACACCAAGAAGTCAACGCTTATGTCAAGCTACTACTTTCATGTTACCATGGCGACTACTTATGGCTAGACCATTGTATCGCAATCGATCTGACGCTGATCCATAGGATCATAGGGTTGAGTATGCAAGGACCTGATCCATAGGATTTCTATCCAGGAAAAGCCACAGATCGTGCACTAGCATAGAAGATCAAGGATACATATGATGATGTTGAGAAGGGGACGTGAGGCTACAAGGTAGCTTCCATCCAAAATGGTGTAGTGTGCCTAGCATTCCAACTAATAGTTGGAAAGCTAGTAAGGAAGACCAGACCTACTCAGGTCACAGGCTTTGTCGTTGACCTCATGGGGAAGTGTGTATAAGGTATAGAGATGAACTGGGCGAAGTACCTAGTCAATCAGCTTGAACTGGATTGTCGTGAAGCGTAGGATCAGGTCTACGAGTTTCACTTCAGCTGGCTTCTGATCCTCATCGTGTTTGTTTCCTGGGAAATGTCGAAAGGTGCAACCTTCTCAAACATCGAGCTGTTTGAGCCAGTTGCTACGAAGTTCACCACACTCTGGTATTCGAGTGATATGAAAAAACGTGGCAGTCGAACACTATTTTTCAGACATATTACCTTCAGCTAAAGAGAGCCATCGAAGTTGAACCTCACATGACCCCGAACACCCTATAAAGGTTCAGACCCTTGATGAAGTTCCACGTATATTAGCACTTCATCTACATTACAGCGCGAGTCGATGGAGCAACTCCAGTCGTAGTATAAAATCACGGAAGAGGACCTTGAGGAGATCACTAAGGACTGGTCCGCAGACCTCCTTATCCCCACTGACCCTGTAGATATGTCTGACCTTAAACTGGACAGCTCGAAGGCCACTCACAAAGAAAAAAACACACCCATAACCAGTAGAAGGAAGAATACTAAAGATATCCAAGATTTAAGCAGCGCCTTAGGAAAGACTGCTTCAGTATCACCTGACCGAGGGGGTGATGACGAAGTAGAAGAGATAAATGGAAAATACGTTGAACATAAGCAAGGCGAAGTAACACCACCTAGAGACGAGGTTGACCCCTTTAAGAAGAGGAAGGTTTCTCCCCCAAAACCTTCTTCCTGGAAGAAATTGAGAGCCACCATGACCAAGATGCAGACTGTACTCACCACCGATGATTTTGAATTCATCATAGCAACTCTAAATGATGCTTCACTAGAAATCATGGAGAAATAAGAAGCCAAGCAAGAGGAAATGTATGATAGAATTAAGGTCGAGCTTTGAGGGGTACAACAGGCCCTTCAGTCCAATCACGCAGTCTCCACTGTGCCCCTGCCATCGGGAGAACCAGAGTTGGGAGATGAGCCAACCCAACTCCATCGACTAGCAGATGCAACCGAAGCTCGCCTTCGACGAGCACAAGAAGAAACAGAACAAGCCACCCAAGCCTTGAATCAAATGCATAGATTAATTGTAGAACAACGTCGAGTTGTGGAGTAGGAGAAGGTTTCTTTCCAGGCAAAGTTTGACGAAGAGAAAGAACAAATGAAACAAGGAAAAGAACAGTTGATCGCGGAGCAAATCGAAGTGAAAGAAGCAGTCAACAAAGCACTTTGCTCTGCGATAGGCTTAGAGCCACAGGCAGAAGACCGAGTCACGCATAAAGTAGAGAATCTCATGGAAGCTATCCAACGGCTACAACAAAGAATAGCAGACTTAGAGCTCCACACAGTGCCCAATACTCCATAGGATGTAAGGGATCAAAGAGAAGCAAATACCGGGAGCGCAGTTGAGAGAATAAAGGCCCTTGCCATGGAATGCAAGAAACTAAGTGACTATAGTGCCCATATGTATGAGTGACTCACTGAGAACCCAAAATTGAAGGCATTGGAGTCACAGCTCCAGGAAGCGAAGCAGCAAGCAAAGACAATACAGGCGCAGTTGAAGCCCCTATCAGCTGTGGAAAGAATGAAGCAATCCCAGGAGCAGCGCACTGCCCAACAGCAGGTCCACATTATTCAGAGCAGAGTCATGGAAGTGACTCAGAGGCTCCAACCTACATAGGATGAGGCTTGTCAATTGTTCGCAGAGATCGAAGGTTGAGGAGCAGAACTGGAGCAGGTCGTCATTACAGTTGAACAATGCCTAGAGGGACCTGTCAACGAATAAGTCATCCAAGAGTTCGTTGAATAGGAGGTCATGGTACAAAAACAAGTCGAAGCATCGTGAGCCAATATCAAGGATTTTGAAGTAGAACTAATCATATCAGAGTGACTCGAGACGAGTCACAGGTGAGTGTTGGGGGTCTGTTGGCCCTTGACCGAGTTTTGAGGATTCTTGGTCATGTTTAACCTATTTTTGGGACTTCGATAGGCTGTTAAAGGCAGAGCACAAGATGAAGTAGATATCGTGGGATCTCAGCCCCTTTTTAGGGATTTTTGGGTTTTGGGCTTATGTAATGGGTATGAGAATGTCAGCCCATGGGTTTACCCATGTTTAGGCTCGATTTTGTAATGTATAAATAAGTAGCTAGGCGATGTAAGAGGAGCAAGTTTGTAAGGGGTGCTAAGTGCTAGTGTTCGATCTATGTGATCAAGAATTGTATATTCTTTGTGCATACTGTGTGAGGCTTTCAAGGATAGTGCAAGTAACTGTAAGAGACTGTGTAAAGGCTTGGTGTTGTACCCTAGCTCGAAGAAGGAGGATCTGGCGGAGTGCGTGCAGATCTCCTGTTTTCTGCGGAGTATGATTTTTATGTTATGTTCCTGTAAGTAGCTTGACCAAAGATAATAAAGAAGAGAAGAGTTGGTGGACGTAGCCCCAGGGTGGGTTTCAAACACGTACATGCTATGTTTCTATGCTTTGTGCGATGTGTTGATGCGTTTATGTGTTTACTTGCTTAATTCTTTAATATAGATGAATGATAGTTAGATCTGTTGATGATTTGTTCTTAATGATGTGGATGGATGTTATATCTGACTTATGTAAGTATTCTTAGTGCTTAGATACCTTACATCTGAATGAATACTTTGATACTCTGTAGTTTAGGGTTTCTTTGTGCTAAGAGTAGGATCTCACCGCGCTGTAACTAAGAACTGGACATTGATGAATGTTAACTGCTAAGTTCTCTGTTAAGTGTTAGAATCAAAGATCTGTGTCCCAACTAAGGTTGCAAACATCTGAGTCCTACAACCACCCTTGCCTCTACCGAGGGTGAGACTTCATCTACTTCACAGGTGTTGCTGAAAGGGTCATTAGTTAGGGTTTTGTTGGTGTGCTATTGTAGTGTTGAACCATGGCTCTGCCCCTGTGCCAACACCTGTTGCTGCCTACAATTACAAAGAGCTGCCATGATGAGACCACGAAAAGTAGATCTCAATCTATATATATATAAAAAAAAAATCAGTACAAATTCATATTTGATCTGTGCAGCGGAAACCAGTATGAGAACGGAGCAGTCAGCGAACACATTCACAATGGCCACTTTGTATTCTTAGCTGAGTGTGGTTCCTGAGAGGCTGATGTATTATTGGAATGGCAGGTGGAATGATTTTTCGGTTGAAGCTTCAGATTCACTAACAAAGGAATTCTCAGCTGGCATGCCCACTTCCAAAGTGGTAATAAATGGATCACCTTACCTCGTCGATTCTTTATGCATGTTGCAGATAAATTTGAGGAATAGAAATGTAATGAAATTGTGATGGAATCCTGATAATAAAATGTAGTTGGATATATTAAATGGTGCTAAGATCATTCATCAATGATGCCAAGATATATTTTTTTTATAAGGCGATTTTAGGTTTACGTTCATTTCATGATTATGGTGATGTTGGTTGTAAAATGATTTTGTTTATGAGTTGATATTTGCATCTAAGGAATTAGAATCCAACCAGAGCAGAGATCGATAAGGCAGGATATCCCTCTTTGGGTGAACGCAATCGATTTTTCACAGCCTCCAGCATTTCATGTTGATTGTTGCTCTCGGTTCTAGCTTCCCATCGTCGATGTCTTCGCTCAGTGTTTACAGAGGCTACAGGCAGTTGAGGGAGCAAGTCGGGGCGAAGTTCTCAGACATAGGGTTTTTTTCTCTCTGGGCCAAGGAGAAGCTAGGTATTTGTGGAAGGGGCATGGAGGACTTCATTCCCTGCTATAATGTGCCTCAGAACCGAATTCTTGGGTATGTGAATGGAGAGGAATACGATCGGAATTGTGGGTTTTCAAGATCAATGCAACAACCTTGCTTGGTGCACCCTCCCAAGCACTACAACATTTTCCTCAGGTGGCCTACTGGCAGGGATATCATATGGACCAGTAATGTGAGGATCACCAAAGATCAGTTTCTTTCCTCTAGAAATCTGACAAAGAGGTTGATGTTGTTGGAGGACAATCAAATATATTTTCGCTCTGAAGATGCATTGGTGGTTAATGGTGTCGAAGACTATGCACATCAAATTGCGGAGATGATTGGACTGTGCAATGAATTTATTATCAGCAGTTGACAACATCCATGGTGGCCTGGTGGCGTAGGTATATAAAAGTCAACAGTTATTCTTTGTTTTGTTTTATCATAAAAAATGATTTTTTTCTTGTATTTGTTTTTAATTTTCTCTCTTTTGTTTGTTTGATTATAAAAAGATTATAATAACAAAAACAAAATTGTTTGTTTTATTATAAAATTTTGTTTTAAGAGAATTTCATTTGATTTCTTTGTTTTATTATAAAAATATATAAAACAAAATAATAATAATAAAAATTATATATATGTATATAATAATAAAAATCTTCGGTCAAACATAATAAA
>SNQJ01S0021781.1:25238-50756 GCA_010110895.2 Picea sitchensis | reverse complement strand
AAAAAAAAAAAAAAAAATTCATAAAAGATAAAAAAGATAAAAATAAATTATAAAAATAAAAACAACAAAAACAAATAAAATTGTAAATGGGCGTTTGCATAATTCCTTAAAACAATATCGAACATGTTTTTTTCAATTTTAAGCTAAGTTGTTTCTTGGAGTCACTTTAGGAAGCAATCAGCATGAAACAAACGCACACACAACGACCACGGTAACAGGATTTGTACTAAGTTTTTTCAGGTGCACGGTCGATCACATCTTGCTGCTAAAGTGATTTTCAAGAATCACAGAAATTTTGAAAAAAAACATGCCTTATTGACTTCTTGAAGGAGTTGATTCTCATTCTACACATCATGGTGTTTGATGTTACACAACGACCATTCATAAAACCATTTTCCGTCATGAATTATTTCCTCACATTTCTCCTTCAAAGCAGACTGGTCAACCTTGTGTTGAAGCCCATCTTCCATTTCCTTATCTATCATGGCTTCACATACGCCTATCTTTTTGAGTTGCATACATATCTTTCTTATTTTTCCGTTCATTTTTCCCTACGAATAAAACCATCCAGCCCCCTTTCCACGACTACATTGCCTTGTTTTCCTTGCCATAAACATTGTTGCTACTAAGATGTTTACTATAGTCCTACCAATCTTTTTTTATCATAAATCGCATTGACTGGTGTGGGATTCCTTAAGGCCCACCTTTCAACAAGTCTTGCCCCATCAACCTCAGCACCTTATCTTGGATATAGACTAGAGTCTATTTTGAGTACCTAGAGGCTTGCATGCCTTAATGGCAAGTTCTCTTGCTGACAAAAATGGGAATACATCACTGCCCCTTGATCGTCAGATCTTGCAAGTGGATCGACATCAACAAATCTATTTTCACTTCACAAGATGTACTCGAGTACCTTGGCACTCATTGACATCAATGGTGAGTTTGTATCTCATTGGTTAACGACATTCATTAATGTTCGGTAATCCAATGAATTCTTTTCATGCTTGACATCGACACATTCACTCACATGACTAGAATTGTACCATCGGGTTTAGCAGCGGGTGAAGACTATACACTTTTTCCTGACTTCCTCAGCAATTACAGTAGCATGACTTCAGCTATCTGAGAGTACTACAGTTCCACTTTCGTACTTCCTCTTTTCCATGATTCATTTAGCAGCAGTTCAGATTCTTCCACTTCACATTCTCTGATCCAGCAGACAGTAGTTGCAACTACAAAAACAATCACTTTTCACATGATCCTGCAGCAGTGACATCTTCCATGCTCCAACTGTTGCATCAACCATATTCCTATTTCATATTTTATCAACATTTTGGGTAAGTGGAGGTATGTTATTTTCTAAACTTTAATCATGTAATTCCTCAACTGCTAGCAATGAATAATTTGGAAAATTCCCTCACCAAGTTCCCTTTCCTTTTCACTTCTATAAATTATGCCACATTGCATGAGGACATGAAACCAGTTCAGTTGGGGGGTAGGGGACTTTATTCACTATCATCACTCCATTTTTCCATTACCATCATTCCATGTTTCGTCTCATTTACCATTTATGAACATTTCTTTTCCAATGATACTTTGTTGCGCTTTGCTTTATAAGAACTGATATACATATTGGCATGATTCACAAATATAAAAAAAGGGCTTTCATATACTCAGTGATGTTTCCTTATGCACATTGATAACATATATTTTCCAGTAAGAATATGGGAAAATTATTATCATAACAACAAGAGAACAAATAACGAAATGAATGTTGTTAACACAAGAACTAACATTATTTATATTCATGGTTGTCACACAAGAACCAACCATAAGAAAATGTCATTTGTTACTCATGTAAACCCCATCCTGGAAACATTCATTATCATCACTCAAAGACAACATTCAGATGCCAAAATTTCTTGAGAAGATCCATGCATGGTTGCAAGAGGACATGCAACAAGTTAAGTTGGAGGGTATGTTGGGGCTCATAAATGTCCTATTTTCATCCACCTTTCCCTTCATTATTCTTCACATTTCATCACCCCATTAACCCTTCATGACATCATTTTCATAAATACATTTGGGTTTCACCTTATTATTTTCCACTTTATTCATTTTAGTATTAAAAAGGGAATTTGTGATTAAATATTAGAAAATCGACATGTTTTCATATATATCTCAAAAATGTGTGAGCTTTGTAGTGTGTAGGAATATGTGAAGGATTAATTCAAAAGGACTTCTCGAATACTTCCTCCACCATTTCAAGATTTGAGGAGATAACTCAAGGAGAAGATCATGGAGATTTGGTTGGCATATCTTATCCAAGATATATGAGAGATATGTTCGAGGATTTGAAAGAATTATATTTTGTAATAATCGAAAATAGTTGAGAGAAAAGTGGATCTGTAATTATGAGATGGTTATCTTATCTTCAAGGCTCTCATGTATAAAAGAGAGTGCTCTCTCTTCATGAGGGGGGTAATTAGGATGGAATTAGAGTAGTCATTAACAATAGTCATTAAAATTCAATTAGAAATCTGGATTAGTCTTAGATTTGTAATTTGAAAGAGAAAGGGATTCTTAGCTTTGATTCATGGTTTTGGTTTCCATGCTTTCATTATTTTGTTATGAAGATTGATTTGATTATTGTAATGTAAGACTTCTTCATTTGCATGAGCTCACATATTTTGTTGTTTCATTCAACTCTTCACATGTTGTATTTTCTTTTCCTACATGTAGATTCTCCTTTCCTAGATTAATTTCATTTTAGTCGTAGGTTGTAACAATTCAATTTCAGTCGTGTGTTTCAATTTCCTGCATTAGATTAATGATTCAATTTCATTCGTATGTTTCAATTTCCTACATTAGATTAATGATTCAATTTCAGTTGAAGCTTAAAAATTAGATTAGATTAGTTTCCCTTCAATCTTGCATATACTTTGTGTGTGCTTCGTCACTTTATGAACCCCAGGTTGACAAAGTAGATAGTTGGGAAAATACTACAATGAAATTAATTCAACATTAGTTCGACCCAATGTAACAAATGTCATTCCCTTGTTACAATTGTTKTTCCCTTTACATGAAGTGTCATTCATTTGAATAGAAAAATTGTCGTTCCCTTTATGATTGTTGTTTCTTTACAGGTGTTGCATCTCTGGAGATTGGGTATTGAAAAGGGAAGGTAAGAACCTACGTAGGCAACAAGTAAAATGCTTGTGCCAGCACCTACCTTTGGCTGATGTATAGAGGTTGTTTTTAGGACATCTTTAGAGCCCAACAGTTACAACCAAGTTCTGGTTTCGGATGAAGATCATTTAAAAAACACCTTCCGAACCAAGTGGGGGACCTTCGCTTATAAACACATTCCTTTTGGGTTAATTAACACAGGAGAAACCTTCCAAAGGGCCATGTATGTAGATTTCTTGGGACTAATCAATAAATGTGTGGTAGTATACCTAGACGATGTAACAGTGTATTCGAAGAATAGGGAAGAGCACATCCAACACTTAACTCAGATTTTCGAAAGGTGTAGGAAATACGATATATCCTTAAACCCTAAGAAAACTATCTTCAGTGTTGAGGAAGGTAAGTTGTTAGGTCACATTATATCTCAAATAGGAATTCACATAGATTCGAAAAGGATTAAGGCCATATCTCAACTCCCCTTGCCCCATAACAAAAAAGCTATGCAGTCCTTTTTCGGGAAAATCAATTTTGTGAGGAAGTTCACTCCCAATTTCGCAGAAATCATCAAACCCTTACAAAATATGATTTGAAAGGATGATGAATTTAAGTGGGATGATGAGCGAAAATATGCCTTCAGCAATATCAAATTTGCTATATCTCGGGCCCCAGTGTTTCGAAGTCCCGATTTCAATAGAGACTTTTCCCTTTATACTTTCGCCTCCAACCAATCGTTAGTTGTAGTTTTGACTCAGAAGGATGATGACAACAATGAGGCCCCAGTGTCATTCATGAGCACTAATCTTCAAGGAGATGAGCTCAATTATCCTACTATAGAAAAGAAGGCCTATGCAGTATATAAGGAAGTAAAACGTTTCAAGTCTTACATCCTCAAGAACCACACTAAAGTGATTGTGCCACACCCTGCAGTCTGGTCCTTGTTTACCCAACAAGAAATGGGGGAAAGAAGAGGGAATTGGATGGCAGTAGTCCAGGAATTTTATCTAGATATAAAACATGCTAAACTAGTAAAAGGACAAGGGTTATGTAGGCTTGTAGTCGGAGCTCAAGACCAAGTAAATGAAGATTCTGGATGGGAGAACGAAATGGAACTATGGTATGACGAAGTATCATACATCTCCCCAGGACAAGAGTCTTGGTATAATGATTTAACTAATCTTCTACATCACGGGACTTGTCCTGAAAAACTCAACCTTAGGGAAAGGAGAGCCCTCAGGTTAAAATCTACACAATATCGCCTTATAAATTCGATACTCTTCCAGATCAATTATGATGGAGTACTATTAAGAGGTCTCGAACATGAAGRCGTAGAAAAAGTGCTGAAGGAGCTCCATGATGGCCCATCTGGGGGACATTTCGCAAGAAGCACCACCGCTCATAAGATTCTGAGAGTTGACTATTACTGTCCCACCTTGTTTAGAGACACTCATACTTATGCTAGAAACTGTAAGACTTTTCAAATGAGCGTCAGGAAGGAGAAGAGAGAAGCAGTCCCACTCCAACCTGTGACTCTCTCTAGACATTTTGAGAAATGGGGGTTGGATATCATATGAAAAATTACACCTAGCTCTTAAAAACTGCACAAGTGCATTCTTACCGCCACTAACTATTTCACGAAATGGGTAGAGGCCATTCCTCTGACTCATGTAAATGAGAAGGTAGTAATCCAATTCATAGAACAACAACTGATCACAAGGTTTGGTTCCCCTTATGTTTTGGTCTTTGATAATGCGGCTTATTTTTCTTCCACCCTATTGACAGAGTTTTCTTTGGACAAAGGAATCATAATTAAGTACTCTGCAAATTATTATCCCCAGGGAAACGGTGTGGCAAAATCAACTAATAAGAACCTAGTGAGAATATTAAAGAAGACGGTTGCAGATAACCAAAGGAATTGGCATAATATACTCCATAATGCTCTATGGGCCAATATATTCACCCCCAAAGAAGCTATAGGGAATTCCCCATTCTTTTTGGTCTACGGGCAAGAAACCATCCTCCCAAATGGGCTCTATCTTCCATCTCTTCAACTAGCCCAAGATTCCAGCCAGGAACCTTCGTCGGCCATACAACAAAGAATCAACACTCTCCTCATGCTGGAAGAAGAAAGAGAAAAGGCTAAGTCGAAGTCCCTATCTCACCAACATATAGTGAAAAAATGGTTCGATAAGCATAAGGCTAAAGAAAAGAACTTTAAAGTAGGAGACTTAGTTCTAAAATGGGACAGGGCAAATGAACCTAAAGGGAAGCATTCTAAGTTTCAGAATATGTGGCTTGGACCTTTCCAGGTGGCTGAGAATATTGCGGTAGGCACTTATCGGTTGTATAATCTGAGGGGGGAACCTGATGCCCTCCCAGTAAATGGGCAAGCCCTAAAACAATAATTCCAAAAAATAAAAATAAAAAATAAAAAAAATATGTGTGTTCTATGTTCTTTGTTGAGTATCTTCATGATTGCGAAATGTTTTTTTTTGGTTTTCTATTCTTTTAAAGGTATGTCCGGCAAAATAATGGTTGGCCTTAAAATCATGCAACGTAGCAAACTCTGTTTCTAACTCATTGCTCACTTACAAACACAAGAAGCACCAGAGAACTTGCGGTTAGTTTGAGAGGTCCTTTGTCTAACCTGAGAAAATGAACAACTTCATAGAAATGCCAGAAGTTTCTACTTTGTGGTTCAGTAAGACCTTAAGGGAAAGTAGGAAATATGGAAAAGACTACATGAACCCAGAAGACGGAGCTAGTGAAGGATCCACCTTAACCATCTCACTTTGCAAATAAACATACATCCTCCTCTCCCACTCACTCAAGGCATGATGCTGAAATAAAATTGATATTATCAAAAGAGTGAATAGTAGGAGAGGGTATGCAGATATCTCCATTGGGGCTATGGACGCTCACTAGCAGTAGAGCAAGGTCTGTGATGTCCAGGTGACTCTGCTGGGGCTATGGATGCTCACTGGCAGCGGAGCGACACCGAAGCAGGTGAGTAGAGGTAATTAAAGGCTTCATGCCAGTGAATACTTTGCTAAAATTTTGTAAAATGGGTCATGAGTTAGGGTCAAAGGAAACAAAGGAGGAAAAGGGTTAAAAAACCCCGTGGGTAGACTCAGAAGCATCAACCGAAGAATTTAAAATGAAAAGGTTAAGAAGTTTCGATTCAATATGAGTTAAGATTCTCCATTTGCTTCCATGTCAACTGAGCCTTGGAGGAGGAACATAGATTTTACTTTCGCCCAATGAATCGCCATTTGTTGAGAACTCAACACACCTTGAAAAGTCTATGTCCATTTCTACTGTTTTGGGTACCACTCGATCCTTTTCACTATCTATTTTTACTTCAGTATGAAAGTGTCACTTGTGCTTATCTTTTATGTTTTCATGTTTGAATTGTTTAAAGTCTTCTTGAACACATAAATAATCCTCTTAACTTTAAAAGGGACTTAACAACTACTTAAGGAATTGACAGTCTAAAGTTCTCCCAACACGCTTAGGAAATTCGGCATCAAGAAAGATTAAAAGTGAAAAAACATCACTTGAGAAGTTCAAAATAGCCAAGCGTCGATCTTCATCGGCGTCGGCAGAAGAAAGTCTCTCATTTCTACAAATGAGCTTCAATGAAAATATCGTCGAAGACCAATCCGTTTGGCTTCGGTATAAAAACAAAAGAGTAAGTGTCGTGCAAGGAGAGGAGTGGTATCACAGATTGTCGACTCTTGAAACGACTTCGACGTTGGAGATTTACAAAAATAATAATCCACGAAGAAAACTACATGTTAATTTTATGTTTGAATGCCAATCCCCGACACCATCCTTGCATCGGAAGTCGTAGTATCTAGCTCTTTTAGCGCGTTCAACGTGAATGAAGTCTCCAAGTGTGATCCTTACCCACCAACCGAGTTCTAGATTGTATGTTTTAATATTTTAATAACCCCTGAGTTAGTAACACCACGTCATCATCAATCGACATTAGAAGTTTCTAAAGGAACATATCAATGAACTTATAAAGCAACTCAGAACAATGATAATTATAAAATCCCATAATTTATGAGAAACTTAGATAAAAACACGAAGATTTACATACGAATAAGGAACACAATACATTCAACTACAAAACACTTTTGAGTTTTCATATAATTAAAGGTCCCGCCAAGCTCAGGTTACATACAAATAAACACTACTGACGCCTTGACTAACCGGCCTGGTTACAGTGAGAACATGAAAACCCTTACAAAAAAGAAGAAGAAAACTATCAAGCATGCAAAGCAAGAGCCCGCCCATTATGTATCTCTGACACATGGACCTTCTCCTGGACTACTCCTCACGCCTTGCAGTTCTTTCATTTTTCTCCCTCCCCGTCATCCTCTTCACCTCGTGTAGTTACACAATCGTATCTTGTGCTTCCCGAAGCCATCTCTTGAGCCAATCTGTGCTTCCTTCACGACCCTGCGGTGCCGATACCTCCTGGTTCTTCATCGCCAACTGTCTCCGCAATTCTCTATTTTCTTGGTAAAGTTCGGCTATGGAAAGTTGGGCCCACTCTAGCGGCTAGAGGGGACTCCCAACAGGAGAATCCAATGTCTTTTCCCCTTCCCTTTCATCTCCCACTTCCTCGAATGGTAGTCCCGACATGCCCCTACTAGGTAATTTACATTGTAAACTCCTCAAGGACTGGGTGTGCACTTAGCTCGATTGGGAGGCAGTTTTCTCCTCCTTTTTCCTTATTTTTTCTAGGTCTTCCCCTCCTCCACGGTGTCTTCTTCTGAGAGGGAACGATCCCCAACATATGTCCTTCAGACGTATTTTTTTCCACTCCCACCTCCGCTTGAGATGTTGATACCGTTTCCGAGCAAAGGCAGGTACCTCCTATTGAAGCTTCAGGGACACTTGATGCCAATAAGAAACAATCCCAGGCACACTGGGGCTTGGACCTGGCACTCCAGCTACCTCGCAAACCCCATCCCTTATTTAAAGGGGATCCCATAGTGCGACAACGTATTGTCTTAGACATCTGCGAATGAGTAAAGGACTATGACACAGAGTTTTTCTAGAATTAAGAGTCGCAAGATCGATGCTACTGATGTATAAACTTGGCTGATGCATAGAATTCCCCACAGAGCCTCTAGAATTTATAGCAGGAAGAGGAAGAAAAATAGAACGTGCCAAAGAACACTCGCACCTCATGACAGGATGTCTTGAAGATTTAACGCATCACAGCTGCTCGATCGATGCAATCCAAAATGCATGAAACATTACCGATTGGAATTGCAGGGAATATACGTATCTGACCTTTTGGGAACTTATGCACACACGTTCATCTCTGGCATCCTTTCCCAACCCCAAGGGTCAAGAAACCACTGTGATGGTTCCGATGCTAATATATGTCGTACCTGATTTTCCACGCTATGATGCGTGGACATAACTCATTTAAATTGAAGAGGAGCGGCGGCGTGGAGAAGGACATCACAGGTCATTCAAAAGGGCGACTGGGATCATGTAAGTATTAAACGATCTAGACTAACGAGATCTACAGGTATGCATCAACCTATTCTGTTTTTTTTTCATCTTACTATGTGCTACCTGATTGCTAAACTACCTCAACCCTGATTGTAGGAAAGATCCTCCCGACTACCGAATACTTTTTTCTCTGTGACCTCACCAAAAAACTCGAAAGGAACATCGAAGAAAAATCAACAGTGCATTAAAGGATATCAGACTCCCCGAGTTCGGCATCCTCAAAAACTTTGTCGGCCTAAGAAACGTAGTTGAGTCGCATGCCAAACAAGATTCACTATGGACCGAAGAGCTCACAAATATGGTCGATACGAGACCAGGGAAAGTGCAATGATTTGAAGAACATCCAGTCAGAGCCCGAACCATGCTACATTAGTTGAACTGCAGTCTAGAAAAATACCGAGTGCATGCAATGGACATTAGGGGAATATATGCGGCTCTGATGGAACAACACAAATTTCCATGGGCCCAAACTTGTGAAGAATTGTTTATCAATTGGTTTGAATATGAGAGAAGTCACCCTTTTCAAGAGATATCTCGGGTTGACTGTTAAAGAAACTGTTAGAAGATGATGTCACATGGACATTTTTTTTTTGTTTAAACTATACTTAGTTGTTGATTTCAGTTAAACTTTACACTATAAATAAGTACATCGACCAATTAGTTAAGGGTCGATGGTTGTTGTAAGAGCTTTTTCTTTTTGGTTGTTAAGAATTATTTTGAAGCTGTTATGAATTGAGAAGTCCTTCTGGACCAGAGACAAGTTATTTTCATCAAATGCATCTGATTGAACTTGGAGAAGAACTACTTCCTATCCTGTTTCATGAATGATGCAGTAATGAGTAAGAGTAATTAATTCTATTGTCAAGTTATCTGGTGCAATGTTTTAATATTCTTTTCTTTAATGATGAAGATTAATCGTTGTGTTTTTATGTGATGAATGGTTATGGTAGATGAATTATTTTTCTTACCATTATCTTATTACATATGTGATTTATTTCTAATAATTAGTTTCTCAGACAGTAATTGGATACTCACATGGTTAATGTATTAGTATTAGGCCTGTGGTATAGAATCATTATCTGCATGTTGAGCAACGGGTTATCCCAAGCTCAGCCTCTTCCCCAGTAGTTAAAACTTAATCATGTTTGCTGTCAAGCTGGTTTATACTAGATTTCATCTCTCATACCAGTCCCACCCAAGAGAAAATATAGAAGATAATAGTCCTAACTAAAGGAAGAGTCTTCACAAGAAAACACAAAGCCCATCGATAATTTGGCCAGATCGCAAGATCTGGAGAGCCATTCCATCTTTAAACTCTACAAAGTCTAATTGGGCCTTGGTGGCGGGTTTGGTTCCTACTGTCGAATCAAGGGATTTACGACCCATCAACAAACCCTTGTATAATGAAGTTCTCAATCTATTAACATTTTTCTCATAGACATCTCTATCCCATATTTACAGGGACAAGATCACCACTACAGTTGGGATCTCAAAAGATGTTTTTGGGATGGAATAAGGAACCTAGATTATTTTAGTAATCTAGAAAGGAAATACTACATAATATAATCATGAACCATGGACCTAACCATATCCATTACAATTTCTATATCAGTTTTTGTATAATGATAGGGTTTCATTGATCTCTAGATGAAATACTATTGTACTTTTTTTAATGTCATTTTGTTTCTTTTTAAAGAAGTTACTGATGTAATTGAAAATGAATGACTTACGGTTTTTTGATTGGACATAAGAAATTCAATTAAAGGTCTCAAAAACACTTATTAATGCCATGGGCATGTGACAATATATTTTTTTCAAACTACCAAAAATACATATTTGTTTCCTTGAAAAAAAAGTGATGGTCACTCATATCTTCTTGAAGGCTACACTAAACTCAACTGCAGGAACAATGCATGATCTTCGATTACTTACACTACTTTTTCCCAGAAATCTAAAACTAAATTAATAAAGAAATAACTAAGTCATGAGTAAAGGTTGTTTAAGGAGCAAATTCTTCTAGCTACTTCATGCACACATTGAAACTATCTACCTTAGTCTTGATGTCCAAAAGTGCAACATCCATATCTACAACTATTACCTCCTTTTCTAACATCAATAATTTCATTTGCAAGGTGTCTTGAGCTTTACTTTAGGATTGTGATTCCTTGAGTGAACATCGAGAGTCAGAGAGTTATTTACATATGTTTAGAGGTGTACAACATTTTTAGTGGGTCTAACGATTAAGAACATGTGTTTTCTCCTTAGAGGTCATAGGTATGTACACCTCCGTAAACTAAGTAGAATATGTGTTTCAGTTTTGGAGATCATATGTATGTAGACCTTCCTAGACTACACAATCAAATCATTGTGCAAAGGGGGTCCCTTGAACCAAAGTGTTTCTATATTGACTTAGATATATGAACTATCTCCATGATATAAGGACTCATTTGGAAAATGAGACATAATTGAATGTTGCTAAGTCTTAGATAACTACAACATCTAAGTTGGCATGCTATAAGGCCAATTGAATCTAAATAAGATTGAATGGCATCACTGATCTTGTCAGTGATAGAGACAAACACCTGATTACTTTAATTTTACTTATCAATTATTCTTATTTTTGTTGCTAATATAAAGATCTAAACATGGTTTTCAACATATGTGGTTCATTGTGATGTCACTAGGATACATAGTGGCCATTTATTAAAACTAAATCCACGACTTCATCCTCAAGAATCATGTGGAGTGTGAATGTGATTAGGGGATCACCGAATTTGGTAAGAATGGATCAGTGATTAGGGTATAATGTGTTTCTACCATATGATGTTGTAATTTGACATGGTATCTCTAGAAGGTATTGATAAGTTTTGAGAGGGGTGCATGATCTTCCATCAATTTCACTACCTTTTTACAAAACTCTAAAACTAAATTGATGAAGGCCTCAATTGCCTTGTGAATAGTGTTTGTTTAAGGCATAGGTTCTTCTAACTACCTCGTACACACATAAACAATACCTACCCTAGTCTCGATGCCTAAACATGCAACATCCATATTTGAAACTATTAGCTTATTTTTGAACATTAATAATGTCATTGTAAGGTATTTTGAGTTTCACTTTGGCACTATTCTTCCCTGAGTGTCATTTGTGACCATTCAACATGTTAGTTTACACTCTTGCATTTTGAATAAGACATATATTCCCAACATGTGTTCATAGTGGAATTATTTGTAATAATAATAATAAAATAAAATCTAATTTATGGTCAAAGTGTCACCTAAAACCAAACTAATGTATGAAACCTTCTTTTTTGTGGGTCATGCACACATCGAAATTGCCTACTTTAATCTCAATGTCCAAAAGACATGAAAGGTGGTGGCAAGAACAATCCTTTCAAATATGAGGTTGGAAAACCATTCCAAAGTAGGAACAATGGGAAAGAACTGAGAGCAAGAGACCAAGAATAGTGTGCAATTTGATGCTTGTGGAATAGGAAAAATACCAACGATGGATACACAAATTACATTTCAAATGGATACACAAACATCATTAAGGATGAATTCAAGTTCAAGAAAACTGAACATTATAAAACTTTTCCGCTCGGTACCGACAAACCCTTTCCCTTGCAGGTTTCGTTGCGTAGAGGTCTTTGCAGTCTTGATAACCACTAAAACCAAACCCTTGTTCCCCTCCCAGATAGATTCCTTGCGCAGAGGTCTGGTCTCAGTCTCCTAGCGTAGAGGTCTTCTTCGTCTCAATAACCACTAAAAACAAACCCTTGCGCCCTTCACAGTCAGTTTCCTTGCGCATGCGTGAGGCCGGATGTTTAACAAGGTTCATTTGCTGAATGGCTAGACCCACCCCTTATGCTAAAATGTTTGGGTCATTGGTCGAACCCAAGGATGGATTACTATATGGAAGGTTGTTGGATCTTCAAGCATGACAAAATAAGAAAACGATGAAGTTGGTCCCGAGATATGGTTGAAATAACCCCTTGTCTAGATGTGAAAAAGGGGATTTTTTTAATGTTTTATTATATTTTGTTTTTTATTTAATCAATATATATATATATATATAGTTTTTCATATGTTTTTTTTTTAATCTTTTATTATTTTTTTTAAATTAATAATAACAACATTCTAAGAAGATCCGTCTAGTTAAGAAATCATGGGTGCATTGTTATGTGACTAAAACATTTACTATCGATTGTTCTCAAAGTAGGCTTGTCCCCAATTTGGGAGTAATATAATGAATGTAGTCTATATCCCTTTGGCCGAGAAGCCTATAGTGGGGTGTATGTATTCTTACATGTAGAAAATTTAGTATAGAAAGTTCTAAAAATAGGCTTTCCCCTAGTATAGAAGTATCACAATGGAATGTGGTTGAAAAACAATAATATAGAAAGATCCTCTTCATTGAAAATCCATGAATAGGGTGTATGTATTTTGCCAAATATTCTTAGAGCTTACACCTAAACCCAACCACATCAAACAACCCATTTATTGAGGCCTTGTTGCTAGCCCCAATGGCATATTGCCTTGCATATGTGAGACAACCATGAGGGTCAAAACATGTTTATTAAGGATTTGAAATTTAGTAAGAGAAATATCACCCCCCTCACTTTACCATCAAACCAAGATTCCATTGACATATTAACACATCTTAACACAACATTTTCCTAACTTAAAAGAAGTTATACTAGATAGAGAGATAACATATCTTTAGACTAAAGGATTCTCTTAGTCGATTGAGAATAAGTTCCCTCCTAGCTTTTGGGATAGCTTGTATTTTTCAAGAAGTTCAACCTACTCCTCCATGAAAACAAGGGGTTTTAACTTAAGGAACTTGATCATGATAATCTCCAAGAAGCATGAGACTTTCTTTTCAAAAGCCACCTCCCTACTCATCTCATTTTTAAACATTGGGAAACGAGTTGCAAAACATAATTTCTTCAATAGTGACAGATCCTTCTCCCTAAATTTAGCTCCTTGGTGGGAATGCAATTCTTATGTGTCCTTCAAATTATCCCCAAACTCAACTAGCACATGATATATATATTCTCACAATTAATTTTATTACTCTCCAATTTCTTAGAGTTGAGAGAACTAGCATATTTATTGGGGTGGAAATTTCCTACTAAACTAAGAAACTATCATACCACTCATGGGTATTGAAGGGACTTATAACCTAATCCCTTCTTGGGGTATCCTCTTTGTCATTTAACGTGGTATTGAAACAATATATGTAGGAAAATGTAATGAAATGGGTAACTATATCTCAAGTAAGAGAACTCATGCAGATCTCAAGTATGAGAGCTCATGCAAAACACACATTAGAATGAGATGCACCTAATGGAATGAGATGCATTCTCTTTTGCAATGAAATTAAGGCCTTTCCCTCATTAACTATATGGTAATTATCCTAAGGTGGTAGATATTTTTGACCACCGGCTTCTCTAGATATGTGTACCATTGATTCTAAACCCCCATGAAAGAATGATTTGTAAAGTGTGATGAGATTAAGGGCGTGCACAACAACAAAGATAATCATTATTGTTTAATGTGATAGGAGGGTGGATGAATAATCCCTTTTGGATTAACATCCTAGTTAGTAACAACTTCCATCCCCCCTCTTCTTCGATCTGATGTGCATCTAAAGAATGGGAACGAGAGGAACTAGTTATTATGATGTGACTAGATAACCAATGGGCACAATATTATTAGTAAATCTTATCAATACCTAATTTACAATCATTAATACAATCTCTTGATAAATGAAAATATATTTACTTGCCATTTCCCATGAGGGATGACATATTCTCTTATTGATATTTTTATATCCCTTCATAATGTTTCTTTTAAACCTGATATGAGTTTTTCAATCATGAATTGGTTGTTAGATTTGACAATCAAGAACTTGATAAATATCCCTAGGATATGACCATGTTCATCCACACAATTTAGAAGTAGAGCAATATGATATTGGATTCTCTTCTAAGTTGATGTTGATCTTTTTAACCTTCAAGCAATATTGATATATATGGTTGTGTGAAAAAAAGTAGAATAGGTAGAGGAGAAAATCATGGATAATTTAGTACCCATCACTTATGCCAACTTATATAGGAATGAGGGAAATATTAGACCTTGGGAAATCCCTAAAATATCCAACATTGAAAGAAAAAATGCATATGAGAAATTGGGACGTCATTAAGAAGACTAGAACAAAATGTCCCATATTAAATAATATAAAATGAATCCAAATATCAAAATGAAACCATGGATTGAACTATAAGAACCATGTCTATTGTGCACAATCCTTGAAATTTGTTTTCTAATCCTCCTATAGGGCATACATTTCACTTGCAAACCATGTAACATCGTTCAAAGCCACATGCACGGCCTCTAAGCCCCATGAATAATGTATTAGGGACTAAATCCTTAGTTCTTCATCCCAAATTCACGGCTTAGGCCCTAAGGATCGTTCTTGTTGCACTCAATATTTGAGGTTGGGCCTCTAATCCTGCTTGTAATTGCAATTCATGTGTCTCTTCATGATTAAGTAGCCTTAACAATGTTCCATGTACCCAGGGAAAGCATGACAAAAATGACCTATTGATTGGAGCCTTTGGCATGACTAGCCAATGTTCTATGATGCAACTGGCCTATTTCAAAATGGGAATTTGAATTATATATATGTACATAATATGCATGGGAAATTTATTCATTAGTATTTTTTAAGGGAAAGGAAGACAAAGGAGAAGACGACATGTCAAACAAAGGCACTCATTTTTTCGTTTTTTGAAGTTGGTCACTGATAGGAACTTTATAGGGATATAATCGAGAAGATCTTGAGGTCCTATGTCCAATCAAATGGTATGTTAAAATTAGGATCCATAATTCGTTGCATGTGTATCTCACAACAATAAATGGCCTCCACTTAGAACCATGTCCTCGAGCATAGCATGGAAAACATGACCTAGTAATTAGAGGCTTTGTCATGACAAGTCCATACAAGCACAAATTGAAAAAATTTCAATGTTGGCCCCATTCACATGTCACTTATAAGCAAGTTCAAGTACCTGAGCAGGCGCGCCTTATTTTTGGGTTTTGATAGAATAGCTAAAGAATATTTGATTGTCAAATTCTTTGTTTGAGTCATGTTTGAGTCCAGAAACCCTCCCATACCATCAATGCATGTGTGTTGTCCTAACATGTCATGAAATTTCAGTCCATACAAGAACAAATTGAAAAACAAATCAACATTGTCCCCATTCACATTAATTATTCTATAGGCTTCTTGTTTGATTGTCGAATTGTATGTGCGAGTCATGTTTGGGTCCATAAACCCTCTCATACCTTCATAGCATGTGTCTAGTCTAACCATGTCAAATTTTAGTCCATAAAAGCACAAATTGAAAATATTTCAACGTTGTCCCCATTCACATGTCATTTATATGTGTCGGTTTCAAGTAGATGATAATTTTAGAGGGGGAAATTACATAGTTGTTACCACAAAAGGTGAAAAGTTATCCAATTGTAAGAAATGGTTTAACATTGAACCATGCACGAAAGAGAGTGTGATTAAATGATGTGTTTTAAGCAAATTCTAAAGTTGGAGGTAAGGAAATGTCTAAAAGGTCTTCCCTAACATCATATTGCGAAATATTTTATTTTGTATTTATCTTTAGCAAACTCTTCACTATTGCACCCACCACCTTATATCGCCTAGTTTTAATAATAGGTACAACAATTGATTCTTGGGTATCTAAACACTTATCACTTCATGATGGGATAGTAGGAAACATGCTTGGGTTGGCTATTATAGACACATTTGTCATAGGCTCAAGAAAAATATTAAAATTAATTTTTTCTCTTGTATGTCCAACTTCACTTATGGGGTTAGGAATAACTATAGGAGATATACTTCCATCAACATCTAGAAGTTTATCTTGAAAATAATTCTTTAGAACTTACTCAACAAGAGATGTTTCTTATTCCTTTGCATGGTGAACAACCACATACAACCCTTATTTGAAAAAAAACACCCAAATCATTTGTAGGGAATCCCACCTCTTGCGACACCATAGATGTGGATTGTTCTAGGAAAATTTGTTCATATAAATACCTCCCATATGCACCACATGGAATATTGTTAAAAAGTGTCCCACATTGAAAAGGATGATTTCAATTATGTATTATTTGATTTCAAATGAAAAGGTACAAGATCATAGAAATTTCCTTAGGGATGCATGGACCATTCATCACATTAATTTTTATAGTGTTGATTAAGCAATGAATGAAAAGAGGGATTTTGCATCACAACTATGACACACATACATTGTATATACAATGTAGAACCTGAAAGAAAAATAAAGAAAGGTTGATACAAACTTAAAACTTGTGTCAAGCTATTTGTGTACTTTGAAAGAAAAATAGGGTTTATGGTTTACATGATGAATTGATGATGGAAACAAGTGGGTGTGTGAGTCAAATTTTAGTCTAGAAACCCTCCCATATCATTAAGGAATGAAAATAGTCTATCCATGTAAAATTTCAGTGCATACAAAAATAGTTTGAAAACATTTCAACGTTGGCCCCATTCACAGGTCACCATTGCCCATGTCTAGACCTGGTACAATGTCTGTTCATTGTTCCTTTTAAACTTCATTGACAGTACACATGTTCCTGCATATAGTATTGTATATTTGAGTCTAGAAACCCTTCCATATCATTAAGGCATGCGAACAATCTATCCATGTCAAATTTCAGTGCATATAGAAACATTTTGAAAGAATTTCAACATTGGCCCCATTCACAGGTTACTATTGCCCATCAGGTTACTGTTGAACTAGATTACATATGAGAATGAAGCTCCATATGAAAAATAAAGCTACATGGGCTCTTGGTGATAAATCTTATTAGGATGGGTGCCAAATGGAAAAATGGTACTACTCTAGGGTAACCCATCATAGGAAGGCTCCACCATTAGATGTTTTCAAAGTGAAGAAGATGGAATAATGTACCAATATTCAATAGGGATATTCCTAGGACAATTTTAAGGTGGAAAAAGGTTTAAATGAAACAATGCAGAGGGAAATGATACTAATTCCATATGAAAGTTCAGGAATATACCTTACTCATCTAAACATGGCTAAGAAAATGATCTATAGGTACCATACAATTCAATGCAAGGTCCTACACCCAAAACAAAAACCGGACAGTCATATTAGATGCTTCATGTCAACACAAAATAGTTTGACAACATAGCGTTCGATGGAAACATCAATAATCTTAAGTATGGAAATTTAATCCAAGGTCTCTTCTTTAAGTCAGAGGTGTTGTTGGTAGAGATGAATCAAAATGATCAATATTTCCAAAGGGATAAAGTATAAGGGAATGATAGTAGTGGAGTAGATAGACCTAGGGTGAAATTTAATAGGAGATCCATTATGGAGGTTATCCTAAGGACTATATAAAAAGGTCGTAGCCTCTCAGAATTTATCATCATTAGGAAATATCATGGTCGAATAAGTAGAACCCGACACTTTTGCACATAGGGGGTGAAATTGGATTTGTTACCCTCAAGGATAAATTTCCATTTTTAATCTATCTCCCTAAGTCATGAAAATGAGTCAAAGGCTCATTATTTATGGGAGTTGATATTAAAAAAATGGTGGAAGTGGCCACATAATGCAATTGTGAAGGATGCTTTTCCAACTAACTAGTAGGGATATACTATATATGTACGATCCACTAAAGGTGATACATTATCTTCGGTCAAATGTGGTTGTGGATCATAATATGAGCATTGATTGATGGTGACAATGAATCCTTCATGTGGAAATTGCATCACAAAAAGAGTAAGGAAACAACTTTCATGATGTACATACAATTGTGCCTAAGGAGCAGGTTGGATTTTGTTGGGTGTGTGAGTGATGTTTGAGTCTGGAAACCCTCCCATATCGTCAAGGCATACAAACAGTCTATCTGTTAGGGACCTAACCTGCACATAGGTAGAACAATATATTCGGATGTAATAATGGTCAATATTAATAAGGCCTTGCAATAAAGTAGAATAAATCGAATGTAAGAAGACCTAATAGAAGCTTTCGTTTCTAGAAGGATCTTCTGACCTAATAGAAGCTTCCGCTTCTAGAAGGATCTTCCTCTAGATGCTTCTTTTGATAGACATATTTAGTATAAATAGAATTCGAGGGTATGAGAACCCTAGCTTGGATATTATTGTAATAGAGCTCTACTCGACTAGAGGTTGCCCCCTCGAAGAGGCCCATGAACATTGCTCTCAGAATCAAGGTGTTCTTTCTGGTGTTATTTTGATATCATTTATGTGTTATTGTGGTGTTGTTCTGGTTATACTATTGTTTATCTGCCATTTCTAGCATTTTATTTATGTTCTGCATACTTTTTAGATCTGGTATATTACAAGTGGTATCAGAGCACTTTCTTCGGTAGAAATTGTGGGTTAATTTTTTTTCAGGGTAGAGATGTACTCTAGCATCTTTAATCCACAAAGATCTATCGTTACGGGCATAAACCCGCAATTGAGGGATTCATACACGCAGGAAATACAAGTGGTACTTAAGCGCACATTTGTTGGCCACCCTTGTAACCCTTGTTGGTACCCCTTCGAGTGGTAGTGCATCAGACAACACCTGTGTACATATCAGCCTAGATTTCCTAAATCCCTCTTTAGATAAACTGATTGACCGCCACCGAGAACAACACTTGGGAAGATACTCTCTAGTACCTTGGTAGTCAGGTAGTACGGCTAAGGGCACGGTCTAGCCTCCTTAGTTAGTGCCCTGAGATATTGGGTTGAGTACTATTGTTGGACCTCGCACATATATCAGATATCTATAGCACAGGGAAAACCCTTGTCTGTAGAACCCTTGAATAACTAACCCTTGGGGACATAAACAAAAATTAAAACAAATAAGATCTATTGTTGCGCAATTGTGTTCGAGTTGCCAAATCACTACACAATTCTTCTTAGTTAAGTATTTGGGCATTTCATCACTGCAATATTCTTTAGACCGGAGTATAACTTTGTAGGTGTTGAAAAAAAAATGAGTCTAGAAATTTTTGCACCATTATTTGAGACCTATTCCATTGGATTATCTCTTCGCCCTTATCACATTCATACCTGTCATTTTCAGAAAATTTTCTTGACCCCACCTGGCCCTTTTCAGTTCCCTCGTCATCATGGCCCTTACCCATAGCCAAGACTTGGAAGCTCACTTCAATACCTTGCAATCTAATTTCAGAGAGACCCAACAAGAAGTGAAACAACTCAGTGCCAATGTTGTCGCCATCAATACAACCATGTAGTCCTCATTCGAGGAAATCAAACAGGACATGACTATCCATCTTGAATCTTTCATTTTGATGATCTGCACCAAGATGCATATCCCTACAGATAGCCCTTTATCTGACCCACCTCCACATACTGAAGCTGAAAATTCCCCTCATTCCCGTAACTTTCAGCACCATCACTTTCCACATGACCTATGCCTTCCATGGGTGGATGTGACCAAATTTGATGGCTCGGATCCCACTGGTTGGGTAACCCAAATGGAACATTATTTATCTTTATACGGCATTACAGATGACTTGGCCAAACTCCGGTATGGTGTTCTCCATCTAGATCAAGAACATTGGAAATGGTGGCAATGGAGAAAAACTTCCCGTCAAGGGTATATTACTTGGACACAATTTGTGGCAGAGATTTATGAACGCTTTGACACTGAAACCAACCATTTAGGTCGTTTGACAAAGTTGAAACAATCTGGAACAGTGGAAGAATTTATAGCTTCTTTTGAGCGCCTGGCTTTTCGGACAGAGGGCATGTCTGATGCCTTTTTCCGAGAATGTTTTATCAGTGACCTCAAGGATGAGATTCAAGCCCATGTCCTCATGGCTCGGCCTCAGAGTTGGGTGGAGGCTACTAAAAGAGATAAAGAAGCACAACAATTTGTATCTTCTCAAAATTGAAAACCCTCCTTTACCCCTCGCACTAAACCAGTAAATCCCCCTACTCCCTCTGCTCCACTAAAGATCCAAAAATTGACTAGGGCTGAAAAGGTTGAACACCAACTCAAAGGCATTTGTTATAATTGTGATGACAAATATTTTTTGGGCCACAAGTGTAAGGAGAAAAATATTTTTATGGCCATCTTGGAGGATATTTCGGAAGAGGATGTTGAAACTCCCCGTGTTTCTAAGTCACCTGAAACCACTAACATAACCTCTCCCTTAGACCCTCCCGAAGTAGAACCAGTCATGTCCCTAAATGATCTCACTAGCTTCTCTTCTCCCCAAACCCTCAAGATAATTGGTTACATCAAGCATAGGAAGGTCATCATTCTGGTTGATAGTGGAAGCACCCATAATTTTATTCATCATCGCATTGCCCAAGAAACTCATTGCTATATCCATGTATTCAATAATTTCCAAATCATGATTGCCAATGGTGGCTCCATGAAATGTTGAGGGTGTTGTGAAAATGTGTGTCTCCAAATTGGTGACTACCACCTGAAATCTCATATGTTTTCTATCAACATGGGTGGTTGTGACATTGTGTTGGGTGCAGACTGGATAAGGACTTTGGTTCCCATTCAGATTCTCATGGATTTTAAGGAATTAACCATGCAATTCGACCAGGAGGGCCACCAATATAAGTTCCAAGGCATCACAACCAGTTCACCTGAGATCATTAGTTCACATCGCATGGAAAAGATGCTCAAAAAAGGTCATTCTGGAATTATTGCACAACTCCATGCCATACAAACAACGGAGACACCCATAGTGCTGCAAGACCTCCAATCCATCCTTTCTAAACATCAATTGGTATTTTCCACTCCCCAGGGACTCCCTCATTCCTGTGGTGTTCATGATCATTCCATTCCTCTTGTACCAGGAAGCCTTCCTCCCAATATCCGTCCATGTTGTCACCCCTTTTCCCAAAAAAATGAAATTGAGAAAATGGTTCAGGAACTCCTTAACGCAGGCGTTATCCACCCTAGTACAACCCCCTACTCTTCTCCTATGGTCATGGTCCCAAAGAAAGAAGGTTCTTGGTGAATGTGTCCTAACTTTCGGGCCCTCAACAAACTTACCATTAAAGACAAATCTCCCATTCCTGTCATTGATGACCTCCTGGATGAATTGAGTGGCGCCCAGTTCTTTACTAAACTTGATCTTTTTTTTGGCTACCACCAGATACGTATGAAAGAGGAAGACATTCCTAAGACTTCCTTTATAACTCATGAGGGACACTATTAGTTTTTGGTCATGCACTTTGGCTTGTGTAATGCCCCCTCCACCTTCCAAAGCCTCATGAATCATGTCTTTCGTCCTTTTCTCTGTCATTTTTTCTTATTTTTCTTTGATGATATCCTCATCTATAGAAAAACCTGGAAAACCCATCTTTCTCATGTGGATCGAGTTCTCCATCTACTCTCTCCGCACCAACTTTTCTTGAAATAGTCTAAATGTGCTTTTGGCGCCTCAAAAGTCGAGTACATGGGTCACCTGGTGGGAAAGGATGACGTCAGGGTGGATCCTAAAATGATTGAAGCTATGCAAGACTTGCCTCACCCAAAGACTCTCAAAATCTTCTATGGATTTATGGGCTTAACAGGTTATTATCACAAGTTTGTTAAGAATTATGGAAAGATTGCAGCACCTCTCACTGCACTCCTAAAAATTAAATCTTTCACTTGGACTCTAGTAGCTGCTCAAGATTTTCAAACCTTGAAGATGGCCATGTGCACCACTCCAGTCCTGGACCTTCCTAATTTCACAAAGACCTTTGTCCTAGAATGTGATGCTTCAGGGAAAGGAATTAGTGTTGTCCTTATGCAAGAGGGTCGACCTTTGGACTTTACCAGCAAGCAACTGTCTGAACAAAATCTGGGAAAATCAATCTATGAAAAGGAAATGTTGGCTATTCTGCATTTCGTTGATCTTTGGCACCCTTATCTATTAGGGAAATGCTTCCAAATTAAGACAGACCATCAAAGCCTCAAGTATTTTTTGGAACAACGCATTTCCTCCCCAGAGAAACAAAAATGGGTGACTAAGCTCTTTGGATATGATTATGAGATCATTTACAAGAAAGGAAAAGACAATGTGGTTGCAGATGCACTTTCTAAAAAATATGAAGATGAAGGATCCCTTTTTTCTCTTTCCTTCATTGTACCAGATTGGCTCCAAGGCATTCGCCAGGAATGGCTAGAAGATCCCAAAAGTTCGCATCTAATCCAACAATTGCATTCCAATGCTCCAAATTCCCCAGGGTACTCTTGGCTCCATGATGAGCTTCGATACAAAGGCCGTTTGTATTTAAGTAAACAATCACAACTTAAATCCATGGTACTTTTTGAGCTTCATGCTACACCCACTACTGGGCACTCCGGGTTTACCAAAACCTATGATAGGGTCAAACGTTCTTTTTTCTGGGATAGTATGAAACAAGACGTTCATAATTTTGTCATTGAATGTCATGTGTGTCAACATAAGAAGGGAAAAATAGTCAAATATCCTGGCACACTACAACCGGTTCCGATTCCCCCTGCTATTTGGAGGGATATTTCTATGGATTTTATTACAGGCTTACCCAAATCGAGAAATAAATCAGTCATCAGGGTGGTTGTTGATCTCCTTTCCAAGTATTCTCATTTCTATGGCCTTCAACACCCATTTACAACATCCACGGTGGCTCAACGTTTCATGGATCATATCTTCAAGCTTCCCGGCATGCTACATTCTATTGTTTCTGATTGTGACCCAAATTTGACCAACAATTTTTGGCAAGAACTATTCAATCTCCAAGGCACCCAATTGCATCTCATCACAGCTTATCATCCCTAGACTGATGGTCAAACTGAAGTTGTCAACAAGTGTTTGGAAATGTATTTCAGGTGTTTTGCCTCGGAAAAGAAAAATCAGTGGGCTCAATGGCTACACCTAGCTAAATGGTGGTACAACACTTCATACCATACAGCTACACACATGACTCCTTTTGAAGCAGTATATGAATAAAATCCACCTTCAGTTCTCTCATACTTACCTGGTGTCTTGAAGGTCTAGGTGGTTGACCAAACACTTACAGTTTGAGAGGCTATTCTTTGTACCCTCAAAGAGAATTTGGTCCTGGCACAGAATCGTATGAAGCAACAAGCAGATCAAGGTCATTATGAACATCAATTTGTAGAAGGGGATCAGGTGTTTCTTCGACTGCAACCTTACAAGAAAAATTCCCTCAAGGCCGACCATTGTCAGAAGCTAGCACCCAAATTTTATGGACCTTATACCGTTCTCAAGCATGTGGGATAGGTGGCCTATCATTTAGCTTTGCCTAGTCATTCTAAGCTACATCCTATTTTTCATGTTTCATGCTTAAAGAAGGTGATTGGAGCTAAGTTCCATATTCAAACCAACCTTCCCGAATTAGACGAAGAAGGATCTCAAACCAACCATTCTGCAGCAATTTCTGCATCTCAAGCCTTGAGGACAAGGCTATTTTTAAGGGGGAGGACATGTTAGGGACCTAACCCACACACAGGTAGAAAAATATATTCAGATGTAATAAAGGTCAATATTAATAAGGCCTTTCAATAAAGTAGAATAAGTCGAATGTAAGAAGACATAATAGAAGCTTCTGCTTCTAGAAGGAACTTCCTCTAGATGCTTCTTTTGATAGACATATTTAGTATAAATAGAAGTTAAGGGTATGAGAACCCTAGCTTGGATATTATTGTAATAGAGATTTGCTCGACTGGAGGTTGCCCCCTTGAAGAGGCCTGTGAACATTTCTCTCAAAATCAAAGTGTTCTTTCTGGTGTTATTTTGATATCATTTCTGTGTTATTGTGGTGTTGTTCTGGTTATATTGTTGTTTATCTGCCATTTCTAGCATTTTATTTTTGTTCTGCATACTTTATAGATCTGGTATATTACACTATCCATGTCAAATTTCAGTGCATACAAAAACATTTTGAAAAAATTTCAACATTGGCCCCATTCACAGGTCATTGTTTCCCATCATGTACTCTATCCCTAGTACAATGTTTTTTAATAGTTGTTTCCTTTAAAATTCGACCAAGAAAATTAAAACAAAATGAGGACAAGCTAGGTCGATATATAGAGTGGGTGTTTGAGTAATATTTGAGTCTGGAAACCCTTCCTGACCAGCTTGATGGGGATGAAATGTGGCCACATAGGTTGATGAAATGCCTCTACAACCCCAAATTTCATTAGGGTCATGTTGGGGAATATGTTTCATGAAGTGATACTTGAACTCACTGTCACCTAAAATCCCTTCCTGCTAAACTTACTTTCAACCTATAAGATAACTCTTTGCAAGCCTCTAAAACTTACCCCGGACATATTAATGCCTCCGATGAAATATTTCCCTCTTCTGCTTGTGGTTGTTTGTGTAGGTAGATAGGATATCAATAGAGTGGAGACAAAAACTCCTATGAGGTACTATAGGAGAATCTACATAGAGCAACAGGGGTGACAAGGTGCATACATTGTTATATTAAACTTCTTTGATTTCTCCTTCTTTGAAGCCATACTTCATTGTCCAATTATTAAGTAGGCCTTAAGTGTTCTAACTCTAATCTTAAGCCACTTACTATCACACCTTAATGGGGTCAAGTAGTACATGATTAGGAGCAGTTGCGCAGAGCTCCTCTTGGTTTCAAGAATATTTCATTCTCTACTAAACAGGGGAAACCACGTGAACGTGGAAGCTCTAATTATGCCCCCCCCC
>SNQJ01S0021781.1:0-16251 GCA_010110895.2 Picea sitchensis | reverse complement strand
AGAGTATGAACCGTCTAATCACTCTATGTCGGGAACATATCGTGACCGTCGGATTGCCTAACTACAAATGCATACTAATTCATACTAAAGAAACACACTTTTACCTAACGACATATTAGACCAAGTAGATCTTAACTAACTCCTAAGTGTCTAAATATCATAACCGTATTGATGTAATGAAGTAGTAGCAAGAACATAATGATACATATTTCCATACTATACGAGATGATGAGTTGTTGATTAAATTTATCATTTGAAGAAATACAAACGATCTGTTATCCAATTTCTGGGTATGATTAGAACGTTTTAGCCTGTTATCTTTTTAGAGGTACCTTGTTGGTTCAGCAAGGGCCCATTGTCCTAACTAAGGTAAAACTTCTTGTACATACTTTGTGTGATTATGTAAGTGTGAAAATTTAACAGTTGTGTTTTTTCAATAATTTTAAATGCATTTTAGATATTAAACACAAAATTACTTGCTTTTGAATCAGTGTGCACAATTAATTTCCTTTCTATTTCTGTAGGGTAACATTTAATTGTTTGATGTGTGGGATTGTTAAAAAAATGTTATTCTGAGTGTGAGACAATAGTGTTATTAGTGGGTACAGGAACAATAGGACTTCATCTTTTACCTTCATGTTCCATAATGAAGCCTCTCAATTATATTGACTGTTTTATGTACTACACAGGTTTGATTGAACATAATTGAGTTATGATTTGAATTTTGTTTAAGAGTGACTGGATTTGATTGTTAATCATTGTTTTGATTGGTACAGGAAACAATCTCTTAAGCTCATCTCTCTAATTCATAAGCCTGGAATGAATAGACTTGTTCCCTAAGGAAGAACCTTTTGATTCATAATTTGTTTGAGAAGTTTGTTATCGATTTTATCTTCTAAGTTTGAAGTTGTGTGAAGCATTTAGATATCTTAAAACAGAGTGTTAATTACTGATTGGTTTAGTTGCTACACGGGACAGGTTCAAAGTCCATATTTTTATTTCATGAGCCTGTAAATGGATAGATTCATTACCTGGGCAATAACCTTTAGATCACATGCTTTTTGGATTTTGTTTACGAGTTTTGTTTTCTGATCTTTAATCTATGTGAGGAAGATAGATTAAAAAGTGTGAAAACAGAGTATTTTGTTATTGACGGTTTTCTTATCTAAGCTATACTAAACAGACATAGGAACCTATCTGTTATCGGCACATATAGTGCATCAACTCTACTGATTACGAATCCTGGTTGATAATTTATGTTTGGTAATATATTATGCAAATAATTGCACCAACATTAACCATGGTAAATACATTATCATGCTCAATAACATTTCTTTCAGGATCACGTTCATGCATCTATACCCTGTACCATTTCACCTCAAACAAAACTATTTTAAAGGAATTAAAATCACACTCAATTATATCCTCCAAATTACCATAGTACCTATTCTCAATTTCTTCTAGATTTCTATCACTTCTAGAGGAAATGTTGGTGACCTTAAACACTGCAGTTATCCCACAAATTGAGGTTGTCATCTTATCATCCAACATTTTGATATGAAATTTATGACCATTACACCACGTAGCCTTATGATGTTTCAACTGCAACATGGACACCAAGTAAAAAATACATTGCCAATTAATAAACCTCATATAGGACTTAGTACATATATATTTCAAAAATTAAACAAACCAAATACATTGAAAAGTTGGGAAATAACTAGGAAAATGTGGGTAAACAATTTACTTGCCTGCTTATCTTTTAAACCAAAGGCTAAATCAACTTCCCTTGACGTAATATCGGGAAATTGATCTTGATGATGATGCATTGTTTTAATCATGTTACTCACCCCTTCCCATGATAACCTACCGAAGTATTCTTCAATATATTCTATCCAATGCTCCATCCAATCAAGGTTGTTTGCAATGTATAAATGTAAAGAATCCCACTCTTGAGAAACTATATGATAAAATAACAATTTAATATCATTAATTAGCTATTGCCAATAAAGGAATAGTTTAATATAGTTCAATATGCAGGAATAAAAAATATAAAAAATCAATATGATAAAATAAAATTAGAAAAATAAATGTGTAATATATTAAATCTACGTCAACATCTAATAATTACCTTTCACAATCCTCATTTTACCTTTCCCAAATAGGACCTCCCCTTCAAATTTGTTGATGGATTCGAGATGCCAAATGTGAGGCACATTCATATTTTCTACTAATTTAGGTAGATATTTACTAATATACATCATGCATTGATATACCATATATCCCTCAACCATAGAACCCTCAGGACGTGTTCAAGGTCTAACAAAAGCCTTCAATGACTTCAATTGCATCTCCACCATCCACATCGACTTTGTGTGTAGTGGTCCACATAATTCAATCTCCTTAACTTGGTGTATGAGGTAGTGTTATTGTGCATTGAAAAATGTTGGAGGTAGATATTGTTGCATTTGACACATTAGTCGGGGAATTTCTCGCTTCCAATACCTTATATCTTCTTTATGGATTTTTTTGATGAAATCCACCTACAAATGTCGATGCAATAAAATAATATCAAGGCATACATAAATTTTCAGATAAAACATAATATGTCAATAAGTTCCGCTACAAATCACATAAGAAGTACATTTTCCATATAAAACATTACTTACCTCATGTATTTTCCAAGTACATAAATAATTTGTTTTATGTTTTTGTCAAAGTCATTTGGGAGAGATAAAGGTAGAACATACTGTAACAAAAAACAAATAATTATAATTTGTTTCCCAAAAATGTGTACCAAGAAGGAAATATATTATAACCTACTAATTACCTTAATGAACGTATGTCAGTCATGTGTTTTAACCCTACCAAAATCACATTTTTTCATTAAGATATTATGTATGTTCGACGAAAACCCCATTGGAAACCTAATTTTTCGAATGACCTATTTTACAATATTGTTTTGTTGCTCCGTCAATAACCAAGGAAGACTAGTATTCTATTCACGACCATCACCATTAGAATTAATAATAATACTTTGCAATGCGTGATTAGCTTCCTGGATGTCATTACAAATCTTTCCAATTCTCTCTTTGTCAATCCTTCCATCTAATATTCGCCATAACAATTATGTTATGTTCTTCCCGATATGCATTGTATCAAAAAAATGAACTATTTGTAGGTGCTTGTAGTATGGAAACCTACTGAATTGCATAAAGTAACTTTTCATTCCTCGTGGAAGCCCATTCATGCCTTAATGACATTCATCAAACATCAACAAATTTAAATTAACACTAATAAATCAAACAAAATGAATTTTTACTAATAAAATTAACCAAAGATTTATATAATATATCATACATAAATAATTTGCATACCTTGACGATTTCTAATATATTCCAACTTCCATAAGTGAGGTGTCATTCTTCATGGTTTTTTTCCATTCTCTTCTTTACCATTGAATTTTGCTTTGTTTGTAGTTCGATAACGATGATTCTTAGGCAGAAAGTGCATATACTCATCAAAACTTCCTTTCCTAAACTCCTTGAACAACGATATTTTATCTTGGGACCAAAAACTAGGCATGCAAATTTACCCTTTGTTTGAATACCTACCAGTTATATGAATTAATGTAGCGAATTAGAGTTACAATTTAAAATAATGCATGATATTTTCAGTAAATAAATATAATATTAAATCACAAAAGAAAGTAACGATATACCACAAAAATGTGTTAACCCGGGAGCATCATGAATTGTCCATGATAGTATTCCATGGAATTGAAATCATTTTTTCCCTATTGGTCTAGAGATGTCATACATAGTGACGTCATCCCATAACTTCAACAACTCATCGATAAGAGGCTCAATATATGCATTCATATATTTAACCTGGTACTTACCTAATTGGTTCAACATACTTCATGATTAATTATACTTAGCTAGATGTCGTTATATATAAAAGACATAATTACCATGCACGAAACAAAGAACTGAAATATTTTGTCATACTTTAAAGCAAATAAAAGGTAATTAAATACCTGGAAAAATCATTGCCAACATTGTGCGCTCTCTCTTGATTGACATCCAAGGAGGAAGGTTATTGTTTATCACAAAAAAATGCCACACTGAGTACGTAGAACGAAGCTCTCCAAATGGATTGACACCATCAACTGCCAACGAAAGTCTAACATTACGAGGTTCTTCTTTAAAAATTGGCCACTTTTCTTCGATTTAATTCAATGCAGAACTATATGAAAGAATTCGAAGAACATCATCTTGACTTCTATTCTTTGCATGGAAATCCATAAACTGTGCTATACTTTGGCACCTGAACAACCGCTGGAAACGTGGAATTATCAGAATATAACGAAGAACTTTGCAAGGCACCTTCTTTGATGCTTTATCGGTTCAATATCTACTTATTTGACATTGTGGGCATTCATTTTATAATGCATATTGTCCATAGTATATGATATGATCATTACTACATGTATCAATAGATTGATACTCTATTCTAATTTATTTGATAATCACGAATATTTATCGATATGTGCGTGGCAAAATATTTGACATCAGTAATAGAAATTCACGTAACAATCTACAAAATTCAAAACAATAAGTCAATGTAAACAATATTAATCATCAATATCGCATCCATACTTTACAAATTAGAAAACAATAGCAATATAGGAAAAAATTGAACCTTTTAAGTATTTGTGAACATCTAGGCATAAATAATTAAAAAATTAAATACCTTAGTATCTGTGTGAGGCATGTGTTTGATAAACCATTCAAAACATTCAAGTTCACCAACAACAATATAACAGATAGAAGATTTTTTGTTGAGCCTTCATAAAGAGGTTGACGTGACTTCTCGAGTAGAGGATCAACATCATGACTATCATCCTGGTTGTCCTCATCCATTGGAGCAAATGTGTCTTGGATCAATCTATGTATCTCATCTTCCTGATTTGTATCACTAACGTTATCTCCATCCATATTGTTGTTCCTGAGTTTATACTTTAAGGCTCTAAAGTATACCGTCAAGGCATCCAAAAGATAAAGAGAAATAAGGGGTAAAATATCAATGGTGAAGGGTAAATCAGAGTTGGTTCCTCAATTGTTTCTATCTAGCTTCCCATTGTTCTTGGATGTTGATATCTCTCTTGATAACTGCCCATGAACATTCTAACTTGACCCGGGTATTTGCTATTTGCAGAATGGTATTAAATAAGTTCAAAGCAATGCTAGTTTGATCTAGAAGGTCGGGTTCTATAGTAGGCTGTCTATTATTGGTGACAGTCATGAAGGGTAAAAATTTATTAAGTTATAAAAATGTTCAAAGATTTGTTACTTATGTTTTGAAAGATAAAAAGGAAAAGGAGTTTTCTTGAATTTAAAATAATAACACAATGACAGTAGAGGCCATTTCCTGTACTTGAAATAATTAAGGGTGTTGAGGGTGATGGAATAAGAAAACACAACACTGTTGAAAATATGAGGCTTTAATCATGAAAGAATCTCATATCATAACAGATAAAGAGAAAACAAAACAAAATTTCTAATGAAGAACAGGAAAGTAACCATCCAAATGACCTACAGGTCTTGAAAATGTTGATAGCAATCACAGAGGAAAATCTCTAAATGATTAGATAATCAAATAAATTTCAAACTATAGTAGAAGTTTGTGCTAAACTGTAGTTGCTCATTCATTAGAAAGACATGAAAATCAAAACTTTGCAAAAATTTAAAAATGCGTATTCAAACTTTATACCTCCGGATTCTGACTGTAATGGCCGTATCTTGGGCAAACGGAAACCTTTTCGAGTGAAACGAAAAGTGCTCCTGAATGAAAATCGTGCTCCGGACGCAATGGAACAGTCCTTTCAGCCCAGAAATGTACAGAAATTCCAGAAAATGGAGATGAGGCAACTTGGCTTCACGATCTCGATCTACAACAGGAGCGGGTCTTCAAACAGATAGGAAAAGGTGCATCTTCCGGGTAAGCTAACCGAGATCTAACCCTTGTTGTCATCGAGAAGCAAAATTTTTTTCTTGTGTGAAAAGAGTTTTTTTGGAGCAAGCTCTCCAAGGCCGTCTTCCACAACAACAACAACAACAACAACACCCCCAATCCTCCTTCTGAACATTACAATATGTTTTGCTAGATCAGTTGGTTAAAACTTGTCCTTTTCAACATTACAATATGTTTTGCTAGATCAGCTTGTTAAAACTTGCCTTATTAAGTAAGAGGTCTTGAGTTCAAGTCTCTTTGTTACTTTTTGAAAAAAGTTCATGCTAAAAATTGTAAAGTGCATTTCACTTCAAGTATAAGTGGAATCACTATAAGTAGCTTTCTATTTTATTTTAGAGTTATTTTGCATGTGTAACTTTTCCTCTATAAGGTAACCTCATTGTAAAGTTGATCCCCACTTCTCTTTATAAAAGTGGTCACTTCATAAAGTAGCTTACACTCACGTGGTTATTTAGTTACCATTTATGCCTTTTAAAAGGCATAACTCCTCACATCGAAATCCGCTTTTAGTGCCGCTTTTTGAAAACCATGACAACTTTTCGAGATCTTTCCATCCAGACCACATTACTCTGTGTTTTAAATCTGCATTATCTACATATTTGATATGGATTCTTCAAGTACCGCCATGCTTACTAGCCACAAATTTTAAATGGAGATCCCATATGGAAGATGTACTAATAAAGGCCTCAGATTTGACACTATGGGAACTGAATCGCCCCAGAATCAAGGATGATAAGAAAGCCAAATGGGATAATAGACCGACGGGGTTAACGCGGGACTAATTGGAATGTCCATCTCTCCGATCTAAGGTACCATCTTCAAGGAGTTGATGACCTCTAAAGAAGCTTGGGACAAGATTGAATCCGTGGTTTGGTAAACTCAATATTATTCGAGCACAATAGTTAGAAAATCAACAACGTAATCTTTGAGTCCAAGTGATTTTTCTTGCCTTGAGACTATCTATCTAAGTTTAAAACACTGACTTTTATGTATAGAATGCAACATAAAATGAAGGAACCCCGCTGTATTATCTTATTCTTTCTAAGCTTTGTGGTAGTGCATATTCCGTGGTTTGTATCTACCTTTTATGCCATGAAAGAGGCTCTAGGGAGTTTTATAGCACCCACTCTTGAGTCATTTTGTGTTATTTTGATTAGAGAGGAAGATAAGCTTCTGGCCAACTTGAGTGATCAAACCCAGACACTTCAAAAAAGCCTTAGTTTCCAAACAGAAAGATAAACCCAAGTATCCCAAAAGCAACATCCTCGCTACAAAAAAAAGAAATATAAGGGTCCCAAAATCACTCAGAGAACTTCAAATTCTAATGGTGACAAAGGACTCAAAAATATAAAAAGAATACTAACAAACATTGCAACTTTCGTAATAAAGATGGTCATGATGAGTCCGATGTTTCAAGAAGATGGCATCCTTAGAAGCAGAAAGTGCATGTTCGATGAAGAAGCACAACATCGTGATTGATTCCTCTTCTTCTTCTTCTCATGGACATGCACTTCTCGCTTCTGGTTTTTCCTTCCAATACACCTTCTACTACTTCTTCTTCTTCCCCGGGATGAGTGGATTATTGATTCAGAGCATCTTATCATATGGATAAAGATAAAGTTTCTTCATATTTTCCGTCTAAATGAATGTAACACCAAGGAAATATTTGTTGGTGATGATGATCTCTTTATGTTGTAGGATCCGGAACAATTCAGGTACAAAATGGTCACTAATGATGCATTATGTGTTCCGTGATCTTCTTGTAACTTTTCTATCGCATATCAACACTCATTCGTGAAGGTAAACCGCCGGAAGGCCACCTCACCAATTTGTAATCAGGGATCTAAAGGATCCTAAACATGTTCTGCAACTGGAATCACGATGATATTACTGTGTTGTACAAGTTTGACAACTTTGGGTCATCATCTTTCACGCTTTTGCTGCTCATAGCGCATGACTTGAGCAAACTTTGGCATGAGCGTTTGTCATCTAAACTATCGCTCATTGCAACAACTATGTAATCAACAGATGGTGACTGGTCTTCCTCGTAGAGCCATGATGGTGTTTGTGCAGGTTGTGTTCTCGCAAACATCATCGGGACAGCTTTGAAAACGCAAGGCTCTTGCACACTGGTCCTTTGCGTACTTGTTCATAGTGATTTCCAGTGGTCCACTTTCTCCTTCTTTTCTGTGCAAGTATTTCTTAACTTTCATCGATGACTTTTCCGGACGTATTGGGTTTACTTTAAACTCAAAAGAAGTTTTGGATAAGTTTTTGGCCCCATAAAGGCCCTTGTAGAAAAACAACTCGGGACATCAAATTCAAAGGTTAAAGGTCGATAATGGAGGCTAATATGTGAACAATAATTTTACAAGTTAACACACTACATAGGGAATCCAAAATGCAACACATCACCATATACACCACAACAAAATGGTGTTGCCGAGAAAAAGAACCGTTAATAAAAGAAAATGGCTAATTGCTGGGCGATCCAATCTAAGGGATTTCAAGTCTTACGTGATAAGTGTAATAATCAATCAGTAAATTACATAGTCAATCGTGACTCCCACAAAGGCTCTTAAAAATATAACACCTAAGAAGCTTGGACTAAAATTAAACTGTATTTGAAGTCACTTCCCGTATCGGCAGATAGTCATGGGCTCACATTCCTGATGGAAAACGGAAAGCATTGCAGCCTAAAAGTGAGAAGTGTATCTTTATGCTGGTTAACTAAGATGTCAAAGGTTATAGACTTCTTCAGCCCACATTGTAAATGAAATTATTCTTAGAAGAGATGTTAAATTTGATGAAAATCTCTTGGCCCTGGGCGAGCCTACATCTGCTGGTGCCCTTTGGCTATTCACATGAGCCATCTTCTTCGCATGTGCCTTCTTCTGTTCCTATTCTGGATTCTATTTTAGATGATGAAAGTGAGGGTGATAATCCACCTCCGCCTGCTGACAATTCTCCAGATGAGTCCTTTGAACTCCGGAATAAGCACCCGCCCACTGGCTTCCTAGATGGGTCTGCCTAACACTTCCAGAAGTACCGGGTGATCTGTTAGATCCTTCATATCGTCACATGACACGCTCACAGCTCCAATGAGCCTCTTCTCTTTGGCTCAAGTTTCAAACTCATGATCCGTAGACATTTGCAGAAGCTTCAGACCATCCGCAGTTGAAGGATTTACAATAATGAATGAGGAGTATCGCTCTTTAATGGAAAACGCTACTGATCTGTACCTCTTCCAAAAAGGAAGAAAACTTGTTAGATGCAAATGGGTATACTCAACTGCATGCATCACATGAAAGTATTGAAAGACACAAGTCTCGACATTAGTTGCCAAAGGTTTTCCCAAGTTGAAGGCATTGACCTGGAGTAATGAAACCTTTGCCCTCAGAGCTAAAATGAATTCCATCCTCACTTTGTTCTTGTTTCTTTATTCTCCTAGTATAAATGGGAGGTCCATCGATGGATGTTAAATCTACCTTCCTACATGCATGCATTTGAAAGAAGAACTACATGGAACAACCTCCTCGTTATATCCGTAATGACTCTAGCCTTGTTTGTCACTTCAAGAAATCTCTTTATGAGTCTCAAGCAAGCTCCTGTGAGTTTGTATATGCCAAATGGATAACTTTCTTATTACCACCGGATTTCAGATGCTATTCTGATCCTAATGTGTATACCAAGAAAGTAGGAAGCCATCTCATCATCCTTGTCCTTTATGTTGATAACCTTTTATCTTTACCGGTAGTGACTCAAAACTTTTAAAACCATGTGAAAACTATCCTTAAAAAGAAAATTTGAAATGATAAATTTAGGCTTTTTGCACTATTTCCTTTGGCCTCCAAATTTTGCAAACTAATGAAGGAATTTTTCTTCCTAGCCTAAGTATGCTTGTGACCTTCTCTTCGGCCGCTTTCACGTGGATGATTGTAAACCATCCCTTCTCCCTTCCAAATTGGAGACAAGTCAGCTTTAATTTTGTACTTCTCCTGAAGTTGTTGCCACTTTGTACTGCCAATTAGTTGGTAGCCTCTTATAATTTTGACTCATACCCGCCCCGATCTTTCCTTTGTTGTTGGTCTTGTTGCCCGGGATATATATGCAAACACCCCATGAAAGCCATTGAAAATAGCTAAAAGGATACTTCGCTATGTTCGTGGGTACTGCTCTCGGGCTTGGGATTACATTTATGTGCCTGTGGGGACTCCTTATTGGTTGGTTTCACTGGATTCGGGACATTGGGTCAATTTGACTCTCGATGTGGATCGGAAGTTCATCAGAGGTTATGTTTTCAGCCTTGTCTCTCAGACCTCACACTTGGGCCTATAAGAAATAACAACAAAGTTATTGCACTTTCTTCAGCGTATATACCGAAAGCAGCTGCAATGTAGTCGTATTCCCCGTGGGCTTCGATGTGACCTTTTCAGAAATTTGATTCCAACACCAAAGATCCCACCAGACTTTGGTGTGAATAACTAAAGTTGCATCAATCTTGTTAAAGACCCATTTCAACATCAGCTTAGCAAACACATCGAAATAATTTCATCAGAAAGCCTATTCATGATCAAGTTATTGAAGTGCTCTTTGCCCCATGTGAAGATCACCAAGCAGTAAAAGAGATTTTACAAAGTCTCTGATGCATGGGTTTTCCAAACTTCGATCTATGCTAGGGAGTTCGTGAAGTTGTCATTAAGGGGATATAGGCCTCTAATGCCTCCTTCCTCCTCCCATTTGTATGTCATTATTGTAAATCCTTCAATCCTATCCCAAGTTGCTCTTTTAAGGGGATGTTAGGATATTTAGACACTTAGGAGTTAGTTAAGATCTAATTTGTCTAATATGTCGCTAGGTAAAAGTGTGTTTCTTTTAGTATGCATTAGTATGCATTTGTAGTTAGAAACTCCGACGGTCACTTATGATATGTTCCCCGACATAGAGTGATCCGACGGGTTCACTCTCCTCGATCTTAACGCCATTGATCCGCGGGCTTAACACTGTATTGGTCCATGATCTCTATTTTAAAGAGCATGGAGGGTCATTTGCCGATGATCGACAGAGAAACTCTCTGTAAAAATCTCTCTCAGAATCTTTTCTTTTGCATTAATAAACTGCCTAAGTGGCCGCTTGGTCATGGGGCCGTGGATGTTTCCCCGTAGGGGTTTTACCACGTGAAAACATCGGTGTGTTGATCTTTGATCTGGTTATGTGAGTGGTTACTGAAGGTGTTCGTCCTCTGTTGGAATACCTGTGTTGTCGAACAGAAAGATGTTAAAAACAAAGTAAAGGAACACATAACTTCAAGTTGACAGAATTCAGAAACTCTTATGTATTATCTTTATTGTTGTAAATCAGAAAAACTTCTAATACAATTATCTCCAAAACAAAAAGCCTTTGTTCAATCTTGTGAAACTATATTTATACATGATCACCAAATTCTTTTTCTATTTGTGATTAACTAACTTCTGAAGGCCAACGGTTACATGAATGAGCAATGTTGAACCGTTTACATTTCTATCTTTATCTTCTTTGTTATTTCGGTGATGAAAACTTTCAAAATAGTACTTTATTTCTTTGTTGATAAAGTTCATTCTTCTGTTTTGAGACAACGAATACATTTTCCCAAGAACTGCACCAAAACTCTAGGAGCCTTTGAAACATCTTTCACCTCAAATAGGAAGAACTTTCTCTATAGTTCTGGTAGACGGTCTTCAATTATCTTTCTTGTGAACTCAATAGTTTATAACTTTAAGTTCGGCTTCACCATCCATCTATCAATCTGTGTGACATTAATTACCTTTATTTGTGAGATTTCTACTTGAATTTCTTCCAAATTCTCCTTGAAACTTAACTGATTCTTTCAAATGTTAATTTCTCCTAACAACCCATGACATTCGTTTCTTCCAATGTTCAATGAAGCTTTATCTAGAAGGTTGAAAATTCCTTGGAAATCATCATTAACTTCTTTGGTTATTCTCTTGTTTTCGACAAGGTTTGACTCACATACCTTGAGTATTATATCCTCTTTAATCTACTCTGAAACAGATAACCGAGTCTTTCCAATCTCCTCTTTTGCTGAAAGGGCCACTGCCTTTTGAAAAGTGGTTCTGGCTACTTTTGCTTCTTTCTCTTTTAAGAGAATACTATCAAAGGATTTGCTTGCCTCCTGAAAATAATTCTGAATAATTTCTAGCTTAGAGATCACTCCCTGTTGCTCTTTTTCTATTTTTGCATGTATTTCCAACACCTAGGCTTGGAAAATTTCTATCTCTACCACTTGATTTTGAATTGAACTCATCTTATTTTGTAATTGTTTATTCACTTCTTCCTGGTATACGACCTGTCCTTGACTGACTTGTATCTTTAGGTTCGCTTCAATTAAGCTTTCTTTTAGTATTTGAATCTATTGTATGTCACTGAATCTAGCTCGTTCTAGCCCTTTATTTATTTCTTGACTGATATCTCTTTTAGTATCCTTTAATTGATTTTATAGCTGGGCTATCATTTGGTCTTTCTGCTATAACCTAGTCCTCAAGCTACATACAGAGTGTAAATTTGTTGATGCGAAGGCTCCCATTGTGCCTGCTATTTCTGTAGCAAAATCCCCTTCTTCAAGATTTTATCCATCTACGATGATCTTATGCTTTTTTATCATTGTGTCTCCTCTTGGATGCATTTCCTGTTTCAAGATAGCCTTCCTCCTTTTAGTAAAAAAATAGTCAGATGAAGGAATTTCGTCTCTAGAAATAGGTTTGAGATCACTGACATATAAAGCTTCCATCTAGGGGTTTCCGTAAGTAGACTGCAAAGGATTCAAAGAAGTAATAGGGATTCCAAGCTATTTTGATGTTGTTCCTCCTACTTTTTTGGGAAAGTTCTCAGGGATTTATGGGGATGTTTCCAACTCCTTTCCTTTCCCTGACTCTAAGTTCTCGGTTTCTGGAACTTCTGTTCTTTGTGAAGGCATTTCAATCTCCTTCGTATTTTCCTTTATATTTGTTTTATCCTGTAACTATGATTAAAAACCTGGGGGAGGTTCTTCTTTCTCTAGAAGGGGGTGTCAGGCTGCTAAATTAAATATTTTAATGTCCTGAAACACTGAATTGTCAAACTAGGGTAAGTAAACTTAGAGCTGCTACACTGTATGTGCGAGTCAGATTCTACTTCCTATCCAAAGGCTATTCTTAAAAGAAAACACAAACTCACTCTTAAAAACTGAATCCTAATGACTACCTTGAAACTTATCATCTCCTATTTAGTTCATCAACAGAAAACAGTCCTATGCTTAAGTGCAGGTGCTTCTATTTATACTCTAAATGTGATTTCACAAGACTATCTACCACTATCTTTAATCATCTAATCATCACGATTTCTATCTAAGCCATAACAGAAAGAGTATTTCCTAAAATTCTTTTAATCTAAATATCGAAAATAAATCTAAATCTATTCTACAGGAAAAATAAAGAAATATTCTATTTACCCTACTGGTACCGGAAGCTTCCTCTAATTTAATTGCAACCTAACTATCCTAACTAAGCAAAGTAGCCTAACTATCTAACAAAGCAGAGTAACTAACTATCCTAACCAAAACAAAGTACATTCAAACTCTAAGTTATGTGCAGATTGAAAACTGGAAATGATACAGCTGAAGAATAATGAAGCAGAATCTAAACAAGTTAATTCCAAAACTCTAAGTTAACATGCGTGCAAATACTACAATACTGAAATGAACTAAATCTAAGACAGAGAAAAGCAGTGACTTGAACCTGTTTGGCGGGCCCAACCAAAAGGTACAAACGCTGAAAGGATGAACCAGAACTACTTATATCATTCTACGCAAACACTGTGTATACTTCACGCTCCATTTACTCAGAAACTAACTCAAATCAGATGACAGTAAAGTAACATAACGCCACATCAAATTGTATTCAGAAGTGTGTATCATAACATAACATAACCCAACGTTCCTTAGGAGTGATCATCTGTTTATATAGATCCTCCTTAATAACAATTTAAAGCAAAAATACATTCATTCGAACGGATCCCAGATCCGAAAATAACTCGAAATCGGTTAGAAAACGATCTTCACATCTTCATGACACGTAGTGTCACGAAGTGTGAATCATGAAATATTAACAGCTCAATTCTATAATTGCGCCTCCAATCATCATATGAGTGATGACTCCATTTGTCATGTAAATCGCAYTGTCTCCCACTCTGGCCATAACGCGCGAATCTTTAGTAGCTTCGTTGGTATCTCCATGGGGTACGAGCTGGTACCTAGTACTGGCAAATCCTGTTTTAAAATAGAAATAGTACCTAACTCAAGCCACATCAGTTTCAATATTAATTTAAAGCATCAAAATACATAAAAATAACTTGAAACGTAAAAATACCTTGAGTAACCCCATGGAGTGGTAAAGAGATATCAAGTATGTCATAACAAGGCCAAAAGGGGTGGTACTGGGTATGGAAATGGAGGTCTTTGTGATATAATATAGGAAAAAACATGATCAAAACTGGAGACCAACATGCCCCCAAACTGAAGTCTTTGCCTGTCCTCAGGCAACAAAAAAGTCAAAGACTGGTAGCAATTAGAGCGTTGCAGCAACTGCAACCAACATTTGTAACCTCCCTTGTTTCTTCATATTTCTGATTTCTTTCTTGAGGACTCGGTTGATGATGATATGCTTCCTAGCAGTCTTCTGTAGTTTCATGTTCCTTTGGAAAAGACCCTTATTCTTCTGTTTTAATCTGTCAATTTTGGACAAGAAATGATTTATCATGACTTTCATGAGTTCATTCTCAGTTTTGATATGTCGGTCCAAGATGGTGTATTCCTGTAGCTTTTCTTTCAACCTGTTATTCCTGCTTTCTAGTATTGATACCATTGGTTTCAAGGATCGACTAGAGGAAATTTCACAGTATGTTTCAAATGTTTGATCATGTCCTGGTTGTGGTTGAGGACTAGATGCATGAGTGAACTCGTCTGGACTTTGAGCAGGGGTGTTAACTCGATTGGAATTATGATTTGGACTGAGTTCAGGGGTGAACTCATCTGGATTGCATTCATAGGTGTCAACTGGATCAAAATTATGATCTGGACTAGGTTCAGGAGTGAACTCTCTTTGTATCCGAGCAGGGGTACCTGTTGGTACTTGAATTGGCTCACTCTGCTCAGTTCCTTTGGATGCAGTAGCCTGCCAATCCACTTTACGGGTTTTTCGAATGAATTGGGACAGAGTCCAAGTCATTTCAGAGGGCTCTAGAGCCTCCTCATGAGCATCCACACTGTCTAACCTCTCCTGTGGTGGGTAAGTGGGCACAGAGTTATCCATACCTGACAATGTGATTTTACATTTTCATTTTGGATTTATCCTAGGTTTGTTAGTCAACTCTTCCAGTTCTTCCACGTCAATTATGTTCTCAGCAGCTAGGGAAGAACTCAGGATTTCAATATGTGCCTCTGTAGGAGTAGTATTCTTCCCAGTTTCATTATTGGTTTCCACTCCATCAGACCCATGAGCATCAAATGAATGTTCTGGATCAGGGTCTCCAGCATTGGCTTCAATTGTGCTATCGGTTTGGTTCTTAGGGTTGACTTTGGTCGGGGTTTTAACCCTCTTTTTCCTAGAGTTCAACTTCTTCTGTTGGGGAGCAGGCTTAACACTCCTTTCTTTAGACTTAGCAGAGGCTAGGGTTTTTACAGTGAACAAATCCCAAGTTTCTTGCTTCTTGGACAGTGCAGACTTAATCAAGATCTTAACAAGACCAAAATGAAATAGACTTCCATGAAAATATTTGGCCTTTCGTACCTGTTCAACCATCTTTTTTAAACTTTTCAATATAAAGAAGGGTATGTTCAGCAGATAATTACCTTTAAAGTGTAACAGGAGTCGGGCATGGCAGGGAAATACGATGGTGTATCGTCCTTCACACGTGAGGTAACGTTGGAGGATGGCTAACAATTGAGCCCACTGTGGTTCCAACCATGACCGCGATGTTCCCTCGGACAACTGTGTTTCCCGGTACTATGGTTTCAAAAGTTGTGTACAGAGATTTTTATCAACTGGCTGACCCTTTGTCCATCTCTGACCAGTGGTGGGCAGTTGAATTGCTTCTGAAATAAATTTCTCCGTGACTTCGAACTCGAGCTCGCCCACTTTAGCGAACCCACCCTGAAAATGCAGAGCAAACTGAAGCGTAATT
>SNQJ01S0021780.1:70882-84735 GCA_010110895.2 Picea sitchensis | reverse complement strand
TAGCGACCAGCAAAATGACACTTCCACATGTTGACATTCCCGCACTTAGCAACCAGCAAAATGACACTTCCACAAGCTGGCATCCCCACACTCTTGCATGCTCACATCCTTACACTTTTTCCATCCCCATTTTGCACCAGTCACTTCCGCTTTCCACAAAATGACACTCCCACATAGCCGCACTCCTAGAACCCATCCCCTATATATCTACATCACACATACTATATATAGAAATGGATGGATTTTATATATTTAAATTATACTTTGGATTAGATTCATTTACAAAGAACTTCGGTCAGTTCAACCAAAGGAGACCCCATCCTGCAGGGGAGCAGTGTGTAGGTAGATTCACCAGGAGGTGAAGGAAAATAAATAGATTCAGTTACAAGTTATATATAAATTATTGTTTAATTTAATAATCATCTCAATTTACTTATATAGATTTTCATTATCTAATTTTTAAAAAAAGTTAAGACAAACAACTAGACCATAACCATCCTTGATATCCCAAACTCCTATATTTCATACTTTAATAAAAATAAACATAAATATATATAAATATATGTATAATAAACTTTCATAAAATTATATATAAATTATGTATTAAATTCAATATTATCAAAATTAAATATAAATTAAATTTAAAAAATATAAATTTTTATTTGCTAAAAAACTGTGGAGCACAATTTTTATCAAGTATTCAGTACCACTATAACTTGTTTTTTATTTAGTTAACGAAATGAAACAATTATTAAAAAATAATTTACATTTATTTTATTTATATCAAATATTCATAAGTTTGCAATGTAATTATTATCAAATATTCATGATGTACATTTGAATGTTTTTGTCACTATTAATGTACACAATGTTTTTTTTTCTTACTTGTTATTATTATTATATTTATTTCCTACGATGGTATATTATAATAATAATAATAATAATAATAATAATCTATTTTTACGGTCACGATTAAGTCAGACACTAAACTGGTGTATGAGACCTTCCTCCGTTCAGCGATTTGACTGGTAAAGTTTACGGAGGTAAACATACCCTACCCCCCTCTAGATTTGAACTTATAACCTCTTAGGAGGAGCCACATGTTCTTAACCATTAGGCCCACTCAGGCCGGATTTGAACTAATGCCATTCCATGCACTATTAGTTCATTTTTACCAAAACATCTATGTTTTTTTTTCAAAATTTGACATTACGAATTAGTATTTTTTTTTATATTTGAAAATATTTATCTTACTCTTGATTGATTAATAAAAAAATTGAAGCGTTTTTTTTTCCATTTTTTTTTTATAATTGAAAATATTTTTCTTGCTCTTGATTGATTAATAAATTTGGAGCGTTATTGTAGAGATGACCACTATTTCATTGGGATTTATGCAGTATTTTAATGCCTACCTGTTTCAAGCATTAATTTATGTTTCATTTTGTTGTAAAAGCATACAGAACATAAGATTGTGTGAATTTAGTAATGTTTACCCGTCCCATTCCATTGTTTATGAAACAATTGGTACGGTTGGCTAGTCTAACTATGGATTACTTCCTATCTATGGTAGCAGTACCCTCATATCCTCCTTAAACAAACTATATTTTCCATGACCCAGATACGTTGTGGTAACAATGAGTTGTTATGTATGGTTATTCGACGACCCTGGGTACACTTTAAGGAATGGAGGAACTCAATACCTCCAAGTAAGTTAAGAAATGACATAAATATATATGTCTCATAGTTCCAAGCATAGAAAGGAGCATCCCTTTCACTACCAAAGTGTCAAACCTACCTATTAATCAAGAAAACACTATTGGATGTATATTTCTATTTCTATTGTTGTAAAGGAAATTTGCTTCTTCTAGTCACTGTGAATACCTTTCAATCTAATATGTAGATGGAAATGTAGATATGTACATTAGTACCAATGTAAATACCTTTCAATCTGATATGTAGATGGAAATGTAGATATTGGCATTAGTACCAATACTATCTCCTCCACCATTTCAAGGTTTGTCATTGCTCTATTTCTCTTTTTCTATTATGAATCAAGAGCTTTGTTTTGAAAAGTATCACTCTACCTCTCTTAAAATCCCTTTCGTAGCCCTCACTATCAAGGATTTTGAACATGAATTTAAGTATTTTGAGTCTCAAGAGTGCATAATTTTGAAACTTACCACATGTCATCTTTTTGAGGAATTTTCGAGTAAAAACGTCTTTCAAGAAGTTTGAATATTGGTTTAGATAATTTTCACCAAATTTCCATCGTGTTAGTAAGTCTATGGGTTAGTAAGTTTCTTTTAATAAAATAACTTATCAATCTTAATAAAAAAATTAAAACCAGATTTAAAATAAAATTTAACGTGTACATATAACTATAATTTATTGTTTAAAATTTGATATAAAAAATATAAAATAATATAGAGTGATATATACTTGTAAGCGTAATTTATAGATATATTATTTTATTATTTTTTCATGAATTATCTAAAATATAATTATGTTTTTTCATTAAATTATCTAAGATACAACCACCTAGGTAATGGAATAGGTCGAAGAAAGTTAAGCCTTAATAGTAGAAGTAATGACTTCATCCATAGGGAGGGTTGTTGCAAAGTTACTCATTTTTATGGGATCATACAATTAGGAAAATAGGCCCTTAATATTAGTTGCATTCCTAGAAAATCAGCACATAGATGAACATAATGATCCTACCGGCAAACAACAAAAGGATATCCTTGCATTTAACATTGGTGAGAATTTTTATTACCGCCAACATTGCTAACATTGCCCCCTTTCATAGACTTCCTCTTTGATGATTCTTAGTTTTAGTTTGGATTTCACTTAGTTAGGAAGGAGGAGATAAGACTACATTAACATGTGGTGCAGCCAAGGGATGAGGGTTGGTTTCATGTGTAGTAGAAAGGTGATTAGGATCTAAAATCCTTGTTAATGATAACCTAATGATATAGGTGATTAGGGTAATTAAATTAGGTTTTAGAGCAGGTTTTACAATAAAATTAAATGGGAGAAGAAGGGAAACTAACTAGAGTTAATTAAGTGACAATTCATTTAATGAGCTAAACAGACTAAATTTCAAAATATAAAGAAAAGAAGGAAGAAAAATCGCCCTGAACTATTTATTGTATATGAAGAACTCCCTAGACTAAAGTGCAGATTTGTGACAATCCTACAATAGTGATCAATGTCCATATAGTTGTGTGTGTGTGTGTGTGTGTGGGTGGGTGTGTGAACACAAACACACACATATACAATGCAGAAAACAATATAATAATACACATACATACATACATGCATACATACATGTATGTATCTACACACACACATGCAATATAGCCAATAAAAACTATATATATTATTGTAAAGATAAAGAAATGAATTGATGCATATTAGAGTGACATAGTGCCCTTTGAGGGAATGACCTCCCTTAACTTAGCTATAATGGAACCTCTTTAAGTTTACATAGGGTTGAATATTCCAGGGTATAAGTGAAACTACGTCAATGAATATGTCCTATGATGAATCAATCAAACCCATAATATTGGAGCCAAGATAGCCAAAGGATTCCCTATAGAAGTGTAAGAGATGATAGGTGAAATAATATATAGAGCTTGAGAGAGGTGGAAGGATATTAGTCGCTAATTTGACTATGTATTGTAAATTGGGGTTTTAGAGATAAAGGGATTAGAAGGGTTCAAGGGAGATACTTTACAAAGGGGAGTTGTAGGGTACAAATAGGCAAGGGAGAAACCTCAAGGACTAAAAGAAAAATGGATTGGCCATTGTGGTATGTAATTTGTAGAAAACCATGATATTGAGTCTATTGATTACATGTTGCGGATTCGGTATAATGATACCATAGGTTTTGAGGCCTGAATCAAACCTTTGTTACGTGACTTGTGGATTTATAGTTTCAATACCCCAAGGAAATATATGATATGAGAGATTAGTGCCAAGAGATAAAGGTAAGTTTAGAGGTTTTAAAGTCTCATTTATGAAGTCTCCAAAACAAGTTTGGGAAGTCATGTGCCCAAATTAAGGCACCCTAAGTGACAATGGACTTGAAACCCCCAATTGGACCTATGAAGTTAGGGAATGCCCTCATTGAGTACCCCAATGGTTTAATGTGAGTTAAGATAGAAACCAAGGGGTGAGGTCACCTAAGGAAGCCACCTAAGCATTAGACATCTCAGTGAGGTCCCATGTTTAAGGTAAGGTGAGATGATATATAGGAAGGTGATCCATCACATTAGAGTAGTAGTTGAGAGGTATTGTATCATCATTGGGTGGGTCATGCATGAATACAACATAGGGGTGGGGAACGTAAGGCGCCTCCAGGTGGGTGGGAATATGTGAGTACCTAAGTGAGAATTTCATATTCTACATTGTATAGAAGATATTATTCATGAATGTCATTCTACTCGCAATATTGACAAATTGCCTCTTTTGGATTTTAGATAGTGAGTTGGTTAACTTGTTATTGCAACTGCTAAAGTTGTTTCTCAATGATAAAGGATGGTTAAGGTGTTGTTGTGATAACATCAAATGTGCCACTGTAATACCACATAGTAGGTTTTAATGTATCCTCGTAAGTGTTTGGATTTAGGAATTTCATCATAATTTATATCGAGGGAAGGAAAGAGTGGAGCAACCATTGTCTATGTTGTTACCTAGAATACTTATACCACTTTTCTCAAAACCTTCTCTAAATCTATGATCAACATCTACAAGTGACTCACCTTGTTTCCAATGAATACACATGAGCATAGGGATGTAAATGGATGGTTGTGCAATCGTGTTCCAATCATAAGAATTTATCCTTCAACTCTAAAAATATATATGAGTAGGTTGTAAGCATTACCACTAATGACAAGAATGATTCCTAAGGGTACTCTTGAAATATATGAAATGTTAAATGGATCATCAGTTGTACTTCATATATAGTTCTACATTGCTATCATATGATCTGTTTGAATATATGACCCACCATCGTAGGGTGGGATGTGCATAAGAGGAACATTGGAGATGTTAATATTTGGTTGGATGTGCATAAGAGGAACATTGGAGATGTTAATATTTGAAGTAACCACATATAGAATTATGTTGAAAATCGAACAAATGTAGGGTATTATAAGGGTGTTAAATTGGGATTTTAAACTATACTGCAAATAAAGGGTGTCTAGAGTTGAAGTGATGCCATCCTATGTTGTGTGATCACATAGATATTCTGCTAACTATTCTACAATTACTTATAACTCTTTAACAGTTTTTACATCTACTAGATTAGGGTGAATAGGGTTTGATTTGTGAGTAGATGTCAATCACAAAATTGTTCACGTTAATCAAATTGGATTTTGAATTAGAGTTTAAGGCACATGGAAACATTAACTAACCTTTTCCAACTAATGGTGGCATTCAACCCTAGTTTTTGGAGACATGCAAGGAAGTATATACTATTGATGGTGGTGACCACAACAATTTACCATATAAATTTGATAGTGCAGTATACAATGTAATTGAGGCCATGCACTAGTGTTAGTGTTATTGATAATATAACTCTAGCACATAATTATAAAAAAGAATCAACACATAATACTACAAAAACATAAAAGAAAGCATTAGTCTTTAAGAGGATAACCCAACATAATTGTACCATAATAAAATTGGGTATGAAGTAATTCAACTTCTTTAATGGAATAAAACAGCAGATATTAATTAGATTAATAGATAAAAACTAAGTATTAATTAGTTATCGAGAGCCAAATCATGACATGAGAAATGGATATTGTTGTTGTATAGAGGCCAGTAAGATCTTATTCTAATATATTAGATCATATTATTATTAAGTCCTAATATGAATCATAGGCAAAGGTGTCATAATGAGGGCAATTTCTTGATTATGGTCTATAATGTGCTATGAATGTAAATGGGTAAAGAATACATGTGTTTAGTTAGGAAGTGCCTTAGCTAAGATCTAATTGAAATTGAAGAGAATTATTGATTATGTTATCAAGACCTATCAGTAAAGAATACATGTGTTTAGTTAGGAAGTGCCTCACCTCAAGACCTAATTGAAATTGAAGAGAATTATTGATTATGTTATCAAGACCTATCATATCTTAATAGGTTATGCTTCATGGAAGAATATGTGCTTCCAAAATCTTTTCTATACTGTAATTATTTATATACATATGAACTAGGCCAACCAAGGTTCCAATGAAGTATAATGATATAGGATTTTTCTCACTTTATTTTTTCCTATAATCATGCAATATAAATGCATAAATCCAAGACATTATCAAAGACACAATTTCCTGCCGTCTGAATTTCTCTTATTTAAGTGCATTTTTGAAAATAAATTTAGTAAAATATTTAAACTATAGCTTATAATGAACCTCTCTTTCTTTAATATTGTGCATTAAAAGTCTACAAAATCTACAAAATGTTGTAAAGACAATTTTATCATGTTGTAAGACAATCTACAGAAATCTACAAAATCTTCTTCTTGTTTGGACATTGTCACTAGTGCCAGGCTTATGTGAAGCCTTACGACTTTGTCTGTCTTTCTTCCTTCACTTGTGAGCCATCCTCCTTTGGACCCTTCTGAACTAGCTTGCTAGTGGTGGCAAGGTACATTCCTCTTTCTCTGTGACGATGGATGGCCTTCGTACACTTAACCTCTTTGGTCTCCTCCTAAAACAAAGTCATCTCCAAAGGCGTTCCCAGCCAGAGAAGATTCTCCTAAACAGCAATGTAACTACAAAACAACCCATTGTTTGGAAACACCATTCAATGTTGTTCTCACAAGATCATGGTCAACTATGGCTTCCCCCACAAATCCAATCTCACCCCTCACCTGTGTCAATCTAGTAAGGTATGTGACTATATTTTCATCCTTGGTCATTTTATGTTCTTTAGTTTTCCCTCAAAACCATCTTCAGGTTCTCATCTTTGTACTCACAGGTACAATTTTAGTCAAAGACTCCCACATCTCATATGCATGTGTCTTCCCGATCAAGTGAGATCAAATGATCCTTGATGGCATCAGAATAAATCTCTTAGCCTTGATATACTCATGCTTATTATATAGAACGAGAAGAGTAGCATCGATGAATACAAGCAGGGATGAATAGTGGTATTCTCCCACAGTATCCCTTCGTTTTCTTACAAGAAAGATCACCATCCTCTCCTTCCAAGCACCAAAATTTATGGCTGCTTACATCAAGTCTGTCCTCAGCCCTCAAACCGGTAGCCATGACCCTCTTTCTACTAAAAATCACAAATTCAAAATCACTTACTGTGGAAGTGACTCTGTCCCTACTTTTCAAATATAATTGTCTTCTCTTCAACTCGACTCGATACCATGTTAATTTTTCAAAACCCCAGCCGGTTTAAGTCACCGTGATTTTTTATTATAAAATTTAAATCGCAGAACTCCGGTTTCGACCTTCATTGACATATGTCACCAGTGTTTGACATATCATGCGGCTGACATATGTCACAGTGATGTTGTGTATATGTTACAACAACATTTCAACGCTATGTGATGTGGTGGCTGTATGTTAAATAGCTGTTTGACATATGTCTAAATAGCGTTTGACATATGTCACAGTAAGATGTTTGACATATGTTAACAACTTTGACTGTCACCGACCTTCATTTCAACATATGTCATGGTGATTGTTTGATATGTTACAATGGTGTTTCAACATATAAACATGGAAAACATTAACTAACCTTGTCCAACTAATGGTGGCATTCAACCCTAGTTTTTGGAGACATGCAAGGAAGTATATACTATTGATGGTGGTGACCACAACAATTTACCATATAAATTTTATAGTGCAATATACAATGTAATTGAGGCCATGCACTAGTGTTAGTGTTATTGATAATATAACTCTAGCACATAATTATAAAAAAGAATCAACACATATTAACACACAAAAAACATAAAAGAAACATGATCTTTAAGAATAACCAAACATAATTGTACCATAATAAGTGGTGTGAGTAATTCAATTAATAATGAATAAACAAGCAGATGCTAATTCATTAATGAATAAACAACTAAATGTTAATTTGTTAATAGAGAAACCCAAATCATGACATGAGAAATAGATATTGGTGATTGTATAGAGCCAATGAAGATCTTATTATAATATATTAGATCATATTATTATTAGAATCCCTAATAATATAGATCCATGAGCAAAGGTGTCATAATGAGGCAATTTCTTGATTATGAGTCAATAATGTGCTATGAATGCATAAGCAGGTAAAAAATACATATGTTTGGTCAGGAAGTGTCATAGAGCTCAAGAACTAATTGAAGGTGAAGAATTATTGATTATGTTATCAGGAACCTATCATTAAAGAATACATGTGTTTAGTTAGGAAGTGCCTCACCTCAAGACCTAATTGAAATTGAAGAGAATTATTGATTATGTTATCAAGACCTATCATATCTTAATAGGTTAGGCTTCATGGAAGAATATTTGCTTCCAAAATCTCTTCTATACTGTGATTATTTATATACATATGAACTAAAATGACAAGAACAACAAATGTAATAATATAAGTTTTCTCACTTTATTTTTTTTCCTATATAATCATACATATAAATACATAAATCAAAACATTATTAAAGGAATAGAAATTTTCGAAATCACAATTTTTCTTATTTAAATTGTATTTATGAAAATAAATTTAGTAAAATATTTAAACTATAGCTTATAATAAATCTCTCTTTCTTTAATATTGTGTACATTATAAGAGTCTACAAAAATCTACAAATGTTGTAAAGACAATTTTATGTTATGATTAATGCAAGTAGAGACAATTGAGTAATGATTAAAAATCACTCACAAACTATCAAAGCTATCAATACCAATTTGAAGTCCACTACGATCAAGTAAGCTGAGCAATAAACCAAAACATGGCCCACAATTTTGTCTAATTATCTTATAGTGATATTAGGACTATAGTGATATAAAGACTAGTAGTATCGAAATAATTTTAGCAATCAATCAAAACATGTTCCACAATTTTGTCTAATTATTTTATTAGTATCCAACTTGCTATGCAGAATTAAATGCTACAATATTAGTATCCAACTTGCTATGCAGAATTAAATGCTACAACAGCATGTGGTGGATTATATAGATCAAAATAATGCAACAACATGTGGTGGTAGATTATAAGTCTTCTTATTTGAAATTGGTGGATTATAAACAGTGAGATCCAAAATACTTTTGTCCAGCTTATAATCCAATTGGTGGATTATAGGTAGTGAGATCCAAAATACTTTAGTCCAACCTATCCACTTACAGCAGCATTAAATACTTTTACAGCAGCATTAAATACTTTAGTCCAGCTTATAATCCAATTGGTGGATTATAGGTAGTGAGATCCAAAATACTTTAGTCCAACCTATAATCCACCTACAGCAGCATCGAATGCTGTTTAACAGGATGGATATTGGCCTTAGTGACATCAGTGCTTAGGTTGACGAGAATGAAATGGCCGCCGTGACATCAGTGTTTAGGTGGACGAGAATGAGATTCTTACATAAAACAAAATATAGACAGACATGATCAGTAGAGCTTTGCTTTTCAAAGGTTAATTGATATAATTTTCAGTTTAAGGATTTTTTACCTTACTGTTAATGTTTTGCCAGGATTGCCGGATAATTCGCAGTTCAAAAGATCCATGGCAGGGAAACTGTGATGCTGGATTCAGTGAAGAGAAACAGATAAAAGTTAGGTATTGATATAGATATGATGAATCAAGGAAACATGCTCTGCATGCAGTGATTGTGCCATTTCCTGCACAGGGTCATGTTAATGCTCTCATGAATTTGGCCCAGCTGCTGGCTATAAGGGATTTTTTTGTCACTTTCGTCAATACTGACTGGATACACGAACGCATGGTGAAAGCTTCAAAGAAAGCTAAATCTCATGTTCCCCAAGACCATCTCAAGTTGGAGCAGCAAGGATGGAGAATTCGATTTCTGTGTATTCCTGATGGTTTACCGCCCAACCATGGCCGCACCTCCAACCCTTCCGAGTTATTTGTTTCGCTGCAAAAGTTAGGCCCCGCGTTGGAGGACCTCCTTAACAGTGCTCATGGGAAATCACCATCGTTTCCACCCATCACGCTCATCCTCACAGACGCCTTCATGTCCTGCACGGAGCAAGTCGCAAGCAATATGAAAGTGCCCAGGGTTATCTTCTGGCCTTTGTGTGCTGCTGCCTCCATTTCTCAACTCTACGCCAAAATGCTTGCTTCAGAGGGACATATTCCAGTAAATGGTATGTCTCTCCATTTCCAGTCTATATAGAATATCGATTTCCTTAAGCCCATGATCACTCTAGCTGCAATGCAATGAGCAATATAGAATATCGATTTCCTTAAGCCCATGATCACTCTAGGTGCAATGCAATGAGCAATGAGTATGAGAAGTTGAAAATGAATTATTGTTTATAATTTTAATTATATTAAGTAAATGTTAAAAATAAAACAGAATTTAAACTTTTAAACATGTTAACGAAAGCTTTTAAAATGCTAGAAAGTTATGAACATAGATCTTTTTCATTGATTTGATTCGACTAGAAAGTTATGAACATGAAATTTAGTTTATTAATTTGAAAGTTCAATTAAGATGAATATGCTAGCATCTTTAATTGATAACCATAAGCATTAAAATTTATGGATTTAAAAGATCATTAAATGTAAGCATTTTCAATAAATATACCTCTTTGAGAATAAATATGAATTTCCTTAAACCTATTATCACTCAAGCTGCTGCAATGAAGTATGAGAAGTTGAAAATGAACTATCAAACCCTCGTTCATATGTTTTTTTTTTTACTCTTCCTATAGATCCTGAATGTTTTCGTTCGATTATTTTCATTTGCTCTGCAAAGATAATAACTACAGTTTGTTTGTAACTTCTTCAGTAAGCGAAGGGAACAATCCAGAAAAACTCATCACTTGTCTTCCGGGCAACATCCCGCCATTGAAGCCAACCGACCTGATATCCCTGTATCGCGCTCAGGATCCATCCGACATTGTTTTCAACGCTGTTCTGTATGAATCGCAGAAGCAAAGTAAAGGCGACTACGTATTAGTGAACACGTTCGAGGAGCTCGAAGGGAAGGATGCAGTAACAGCACTCTCTTTGAATGGTTGTCCTGCTCTGGCCATAGGACCTCTTTTCCTTCCCAATTTTTTAGAAGGAAGGGATTCTAGCAGCAGTACAGATCTGTAGGAGGAGGAGGAGGAAGGCTGCCTGACAGCGATGTACAACAACTGGGATCAGTTATATACGTTTCCTTTGGGAGCATCGCTGTGAAATCTGAGCAACAGCTAGAGCAGCTGGCGTTAGGGCTAGAGGGCAGCGGCCAACCTTTCTTGTGGGTTCTTCGGCTGGATATGACAGACGGCCAGGCTGCGGTTTTACCTGAGGGATTTGAAGAACGAACAAAGGAGCGGGCACTGTTCGTGAGGTGGGCGCCACAATCGAAATTACTTGCCCATGTCTCAGTGGGATTGTTCCTCACACACAGTGGATGGAACTCTACCTTGGAGACAATGAGCATGGGAGTTCCAGTAGTGGGATTCCCATATTTTGCCGATCAGTTTCTCAACAGCAGATTCGCCAAGGACGTGTGGAAAATCGGCGTGGCTTTTGAGGATGTGGAGGTAGATGACCAGAAGGTGGTCATGAAAGAAGAGGTGGAGGATGTAATGAGGAGAATGATGAGAACAGCGGAAGGAAAGAAGTTGAGAGACAACGTTCTCATTATCAAGGGATGAGAACAGCCGAAGGAAAGAAGATGAGAGACAACGTTCTCATTATCAAGGAGTCTGCAGTTAAGGCCGTCCTCCCTGGAGGATCTTCTTTTCTGAACTTAAATACTTTCGTTAAAGACATGAAGATGGGAAAAGGAGTCCCATCCAAAAATCAAACCATGTGACTGGGATTTCAGAACATGCAGCTAAAAAAACATGGAAAATTGAGAATAAGCTGTTGATCACTATCAAAATTCCTCCTAAATCATTGGATACCTCTCTCCATTCAGGGAACAGGAATGGAGAGGGCTTTGAAGTCTGTCATGTTCCACTCACCTGTGCGTTTACTGGGTGAAAGCTTTGTTTTACTCTTAATAAAATTATTTTGGCTATTGACAATAGCATTAGTACGAGTAGTAGCTGAATTCGAGGTACCAAAACCTGATCGACTTTGTTTGTGTGTCCGTCCACCGTGGCCATAAGATTCCATCACCGGGAAGGGAGGGTTTAAATCTTCAACTTTCACTTTTATATCATCATTATATCCTTATCTATAACTGATGTGTGATGTGTTTTTGCATTTTTATCTTTTTACTCTTCATATGACAATAGCTCATATGACTACTATGATCTTTTTGGTTTGGAGTTGGAATATTTTTATTATTACTATGATCTTTTTTATTTGGAGTTGGAATTTTTTCCACCTTGGGTGGCAATTTTTTCTTTTGTTTTTAATAAAAAAATTTCGTTTATTAATTTGTTTATTTTATTTTAGAAGCTTTTATTACTTATTGGTATGCATTTTAATTATTAATTCAAAAGAGTTATAATTGCTTAACACAATGTTGAAATGCAATTCTGGTTTATCTTCTAACTATAATATTTCTTTAACTATAATATGTTTTTGGGACACTATTTTTGGTATACCAAGTGTTTAGAAAGAAAACTTATATATAATAATACCTCCATGTTAGTTTTATCATAAAAGTTAGATGTTCTCAACACTTTAAGAACAATGGCTTTTAGAATCTTAAACAATGAACATTTTGGAAGAAGAGAAGCTCTATCTTCTTAAAGTCTTCAAAGAAAACGGCTATAAGAAACATCAAACTATTAAGAGGGTCCAAAATGCTCCTAAGATCCCCACAATCAATGCTCATAAGAAATCACTTATTCTATCAAAATAAAAAACAAAAAGTACATAAAAGATATTATTTATAATCATGTTCACTCTTTCACTTTTTTTAAACAAATATTAATTATAATTATATTCACTTTTTCACTTTCCCTTTTTCTAAACATAAGATTAAGTTCTAGATCTATTTTGAAGATGTAAAAATACTAAGTAAATAGACCATTATATGAACATATTAATTATAATCATGTTTATTTTTCTAAACAAATAATAATTATAATCATATTCACTCTTTCACTTTTTCTAAACACTCACATAAATATTAGATTTACATTTAAGATGTGAAAATATTAACCAAATATACTATTATAAGAAAATAAAATTTAGAAAAACAATTAAAATTGAGAAACTTTTTAATAACATAAATAAAATTTATATTTAAAAATAAACCGAAATTAAATTCCAACAATGTACTAAACAAATAATTAAATTTTTATTTTACTTTAAAATTTATTGAATTTATAATTAAAAATATATATAAATTAATTAATTTATAATGTGGTAGTGGAAGATGGTGCTTATTCTTGTGCATGTTTCTTTTGTAAGGTAATGGATTCATTAAAAACAAATATTTGAGAAATATAGTGTATTTATACAATTAAAAATAAATTTTTACATAATAATAGTTAAGTAAATTATTATTAATATTTAATTTTCATTTTATATACATCACTTAAGGTAAAGAAAATTATTATTAATGTTTAATATACATTTTTTTACATTACATTTAAGGTTAAAATATTGAAACTTTTATATAAATTGGAATTATTTTAGGGTATAAATATTTTATGTTAAAAAAAAAAAATTTAAGTTTTTTTTTTTTTTTTTTTTTTTTTTTT
>SNQJ01S0021780.1:37606-67960 GCA_010110895.2 Picea sitchensis | reverse complement strand
TTTGACCTGTAGTGGTTCTAGTCTCTGGGTTTTCTTCTTGCTTTTTCCTGCAGAGGTCTATGATTGTGATATTTCCTTCTATAAAAACGTTTTTTAATAAAGTTTAAAGGAATCATTTAAAAAATAAAATAAAACTGTTTTCAATCATGTGCTTATATATTTCTTAACACTATACCAAACATAAGATCTATCTTTATATATTTCTTAACACTATACCAAACATAAGATCTATCTTTGTAAGTCATGGTTATGGGGTGTCCTACCAAGGTATTTCAAGAGGCATATGTGTGCTTCTAATGATGATACAAACACCACATTAACTTGTTACACAAGTCAATATTAAAATACTTTATCATTTAGAATCTTAGTTTTTCTTTGGATTAGGATATAAAATGATGCTTATAGGTCAACAATGGCCATTTTGGGTCAAGTGACATTTTAATATATATCTTCCATATATTTCTAATTTTTAGGGGTGCCATAAGATTGGAGGAAGGAAAATTAGAAGGGCTTGAAGGATTGATTTTATGAAAGTTACCAACAAAGGATGAGATTTTGAAGGTCCAACTTTGTAGGTACTTATGAATGTTGGCTATGCTTTTCCTAATTGATATCTTGGAGATTGTTCTCAATAAGGGGAACATCGAAACACTTTGTTGGGAGGAATGTTGTCATGTCATACTCCATTGGACACCTAATAAAGTATGAAAGAAGAAACTACAATATCTCCTCATTAATTTCACACTTAGAGGCAAACAAGAACCATTGAAAACAAGCTTGAAATGATTTGGCTTCATGCCTTGTAGCTTAACCAATAAACATTATATCATTAACAATTGAAGATGTGATATCTAATCCATCTAAGGAGTAAATATTAGGCTAAAAATATGCTAGCTAGCTTTGTAAGAATTTATGAGGTGCCCTATGCCCTCATGGTACATAACTATGGAGATAAATGATTTTGTTGTCAAATCCCACTTGCAAGGTGAAAAGGTTCATTTGAAAACTATTAAACAAGATTGAAATGAAGGGTGTTGAAAAACAACTTGTTACTCACCCAATCTAAGTCACTATCAAATCAAAATACTACGAAGGTTTTGTGCATAAAATTCTAATTCCAATGATCATATGCTTTGAATGTATCGAGTTTGATGATGATTCCTCTTTTTTGTTTTGAAGAAAATAATGAATTGATCTTTGGCTGCTATAATATCATCAAGTAGTGGCCTCCCACCTCCTTATTTCAGAGAAATTATCACATGTTAAAGGATTATGAGGTTATTAACCATTACTTTTGAAATTATCTTATAAATTGTATTTGATAAGTGAATTAGGTGATACTTGTTTGTACATAAGACTTATAATTCCTTTGGGATGATAGTAATAAACATGGAAATAAAATACTTCAAAATGTTTATGTTGGTGCGATATTCCTCAATGTCTTACCATGAGTCATTTGCAATGATGTCCCAAAACATATGAAAGAATTTTGTAGGGAATCTATCTAAATGTAGAGATAATAAATCAACACACATAGGCATAACACTAAATATGTTGACTAAGTTGGGATTTATGCCCTATATTTTCATTTTTGTGGATCCACTTACCTTATTCCAAAGCCAATAAATCAACACACAAGCATAACACTAAATGTGGTGTTTGAGTTGCATTTTATGCCTCGCTTACATTTTCATGGATCTTCTTGCCTTAATCTAGAGCTAATAAATAAACACACATAGAAAAAACATTAAACTTAGTGATTGAGTTGGGTTCTATGCCATGGACTTACATAATCATAGATTTGCTACCAAACAAATTAGGCTCTAGAATATTTAGAAAGGTATGTGGATCTATGTTTAATAATTTTAGTGACTAGGCAACTCTGAATGTTCTTTTGCAAAAGTTGTCAGATAGGACTTTGTCTTTTATTAAATTGATGAACAATGTTTGGTTAATTGAAATTTGGAGGTTGCATGATTTGACATAGGTGGAAATATCCTTATAGGATTTACCAATATCAATTTATGCATATATTCTTATGATATACCACAAGAATTCTTAATACCGTAGCAACTAATTGAGCTAATATGGTGTAGTTTGCACCTAGAAGGATCATAACATAACCTTGAGTTGGAAAACAAGAAATCCTCTTTTATGATTTTTTAAGCTTTAAGGGATTTGGGAAGAAGAAGAAAGTGTTACAAGTATAACTCTAGATATAAATTCCTTCTTGTGGGATTTATTCCTAACCTATTATAAGTTTTTGAGGGTCATTTTCATGCGAGCCTTAACATAACCTTAAACAACAACTTTGAACTTAAGCCATTAGTCTTTTGCATATTCAAATCTCATAACGTACAACTTGCAAAAGAACTTGTGTCTTATGTAAACAATTATAAATTTTTATACACTTTGCATTATTTATACTTCCCTTGCATCTATTTTGTATTTTTCTTAGTTCCTTTCCCTTTTATTGCATCATATATAGTTTTCATTTCACAAACAGGTTCATGCTTGTCCTTGGACTTTGAACACGGAGTCTAAATATTCCCTTTAAATGATTATGGAACTTCGTTATTTGAGCATGGAAGCTCCCCTTGAGATTATTTGTTTCCAATCCTCTTTGGAGTTTATAATAAATGGAGAAGAATAAACACCTCCTATAATGCTAGAAAGTGAAAAGGAACCTCTCTCGTTCTACTAACCAATTTTTTCCAAGAATCCTTTTTTACCTGGGAGTGGTAACCTACATTGACCCATAATATATCATTATTCAATAGCTAACACTTAAGAATGATATATACAATTATGGGGCTCTCCTTATGGACCTTATCAGTGGTAGAAAGGGTATTTATGAAAATAAAAACATGGTCTAATGGACCCATAAATATATCTTGGAAGAATCAACATAGCAAGAATGTTCACCAAAAAACAAGGTGAAGCAAGGCATTCCACAAGGAAAGTTCTCTATTTTCTATACAATAAGATATATGAGTTGAATATGAAGAGGAAGGCCACTTAAAGAGACAACCTATGTAGCCATATGACATGCATAGTTCAGATGGTTAGTCCAACACTATTTTTCCACTGAAATATAGTACATGATTCTGATCTTTAAATATAGTACATGATTCTGATCTTTATTTGTTGAAGTTTGTTTCTTCTAGAAATAGAGGAAAGACTATACCACTCATATCACTATTCAATCCCAACAAATAATTATGTCTTGTAACTATTCAATTCTTGCTTGCAACTATTCACTATTATTTGGAAAAGGAATTATGAAAAGTCAAAGACTAACTTTGACGTGCTGGAAAATCTTGTTGATGCTAGCTTTATATAACCAACTTTCTTTTTTCTCCAGAAAATAAATCATCATTTCTATTCATAGTTGAATGGAAACTACATTCTTTATGTACTATTGCACTTGTAACACTTACAACATCCAAAGATAAATGATCCCCAAAAGATCAAAATAAAAGCTAATTTCAACTTGAAAAGCTCAAAAAACAAGCTTTAAACTTTGCTTTAATTGCCCTTATAAAAAAAAAGAAAAAAGAAAATAATGTCTATAGAAGACAATTTAGTGTGTGCCAAAACAAAGCAAGAATTTAATAAGAAGAATTTCCAGAATGAACTAGTCTAGAGAAATGTAAATCCCTTAAAAGACACTAAATCCAACTTCAGACTCTGGGTTCAGAAACAAAAACGTTTCCATCTCTTATTTCCTTTGGAATTTTAGTACCCTCTGCAACTTGTTGACCATCATTTGATTGAGCATCCACCTCCACATTATGTTCTCTATACATGTGTAAAGAGATAGATTCAAAGAAAGTTGGTGCCTCTTTTAATTGATCACCAATGGAATTACCAATGGAATTAAGAGACATGTTTACAAGTTGACTAGTGTTCTTAATCCAATTAATTACTAGGCTAGAATCCCCATAAATTTGAATCTATTTGACAATATTTTCTAGTGCAATTTTGAGAAGCAACCTTAAATCCACAAATTTTGCATAATTGTCACACCTTCTCCCTAAAGATGCCTTGAACTTTAGAGTATGATTCTTTGATAAGTACATAATACCACCTACACTATTGAATTCTTGAGGACCTTGTCTTGCACAATCGAAAAATACCAATACCTGTTCTTTATTTATAACAAAATCTCCTAACTGCCTCTCCTTTGTTTTTTTTATTGGGTCGCATCCTATGGGTCATGGATACGGGTCTAATTTAGGAGTAGCATTGGAAAGAAGGATTGCACTTTTCCTCAAATATCAATTTTTTTTTTGCTAACCAAATTCCTGAATTGGTCAAGCATGGCACAACCTTGTATTCTTCTATCTCCTTTTAAATAGTCTTTTACATATTCTCCAAGCCACCCATCCTTTAATATAGTTTATTTCTCCACTTTCAACTATACTTGTCAAGCATACGATTGCTTAATTATTATATGATTAATTATTTTTTATTCTCTCTATAAAGGATGTAGATCCTCAAACTCTACTTAGATATTCTTTATAATACCTCTCATGCTAAGGAATTAGTTTTTATAGCTAACCACATAAATATATGCGTTTATTTTGGAGCTTTAATCTTCCATATTACCTTCCACCACCAATTCAAATGATCTATTTTAGAAACAACATTACCTAGTACCCCAAGCATGCTCAATAAAATCCCAAAGTTCGTTTTTTTTGGCCAAACAGTAGAGTCATCCTCCTCCATTATTCTAACAAGACTTCTAACACGGTTGTCCATTTAAGAATTTCATACTTTTTCAAATTCACCTTCTACCCCAAACTATGAGCCTTCAACCATCCTTACCACCATATCTTTATAGACTCCAGTTAAAAAATTAGATTGAATGTAAAAAGTCCTTGTTCTTGTACCTCCTCAATTAATCTATTGCAACAATGATTAATTCTTGCCTCTTATCTTTTCTAATAACCATGCCCAATATTCTTTCCCATAGCCATTTGTCTTTAGTAAAAATCCCAAATACTTAAATCTTGATTGAAAATTAATATGGTTATATGGAAATATATGTAAGATGTCTCTATTGATCCAAATACAAACTATTAAATGTTATTATTGGTTCGAGTACATTAACTTCCATACTAGTTGTTGTGTTTCACATGCTTAGTATTTCTTGTAGCTTCTTTTCCTCTCTAATTGATCCACTAATGAGAAGTAATACATCATCAACAAGAAAAAGGTGAGATAAAAATAAGGCCCTCCCCATCTTGAATCCTGTTATAGATCCTACCCTCTTGGCCTCTAGGATTTAAGTATGGATCCCTTCAACAATAATAAGAAAACACAATGGATAAAAGTTGCATCATTCTCTCAAACCCCTTGAAGGATTGGGAAACTTTTATGTTGAACCATTAATAAGTGTATTGCAAAGAAGATTGATATTACACAACCCATTTTCCAATTCAAAATAAGAAAACATTTAAACCAACATGAATAAACATCAACCTAACATGAAAGTAGCTTGACCTATCATATGCCTTAGATAATTCAAGCTTCATCACCATTGTTGGTAGATTTTTGGATTTGATAGTATGAAAACCTTCATGATTACTCTTACAACATTGCGAATATGCCTTCCAACTATAAATCCAAATTGTTTGTAACATAGACTACACGCAAATATTTTTTAATCTTACTGCTACAATCTTAGGCACTATTTTATATATATGGTTGCACAAGGATATAGGTCCAAACTCATGAAAGTTTCTTCGCTTGTCCTTTTTTGGAATTAGGGCTAAAAATTAGCATTGAAGACTCCAATAATTTTTCTTTTATTCGTCACCTCTTCTATCACTCTTATGAGATATTCTTCCAATAATTCTTAAAACCCAATAAAGAATTCTATTGGATCACCATCTATCCCATGAATTACATCCCTTTTGAATGATTCTGGCACAACCTTTAACTCATCCTATGAGACCTCTTACAATAACATTTAGTTTTCTTCCTCTGTTACAAATCTAGGAAAGAAAGATTAATTTCAAGATCTTAGTGATATTAGCTTTGTTTGGTTTTGTAGGGATGGGATGGAAGTGTGAACCCCACAAATCGACCATCTCATGAAACTTACTAAATTTTCTTTCATTTGACCTCTCCATCTCCCAAATAGTATTTATTCTCTTCCTATGGTTTGCAAAATTATGAAAAACATGTTTTTTTTTTCCTCCTTTTTCCAAACTCCTTAATCTTTCTCCTCCATTTTTCCTCCCTCCAATCTAGAGATTTTTGTTTTGCATTTTCCAAACTCCTTAATCTTTCTTTCTGCTCTTCAATAAAGATCCCTGATGAATTTTACTCAAACAATTCTACTACCTTTAATTCCATCTCCTTTAATTCCTTGTCAATATTTTAATTTTTTGGCAGCCAAATATCATAAGTCCACCTTTACCTTTTTTAAGGCTGCTAAAATTTGAAAGCTAGTTGTATTCCTTGAGTTTTCATCAAACCCCACCCTTCCTCTCTTACTATCTTTATATTGTTCCTCATCATCTAACCAAGTGGGATTGAATTTAAAAGGACTAGTAGGCTTGGAATCTTGTCTCTCTAATTTCATGAGGATGGGTAAATCATCTCATCCACCTCCCATTGCCACCCAAGATATCACATTTTCCTCTTACATTTATATATTTGCATAGACCAAGAATTTGTCGATCCTTTTGGATATTTTTTCTTCCCCTAATCTATTTTTTCTCCATGTAGGAACCATCATAATGAGTTCCACATCAACTAACCCTACTTCCTCTATGTGAAAAAGTATTCTAGTCTATTCAATCTTGCATATTCCCCCAATGTTAGATCTACGTAGAGTAAAGTTTAAGTCAACCCCTATAATAACCCTCTCATTCATTAAGCAATCTTGTATGAAGAAATTTTCCTAGAAGTAATTTATTTTTTTATAAGGCACATAATAGTTGATCACAATAAATTTCCGCCCCACCTCTTCTAATAGGAACTATGTACATATACCTAAGACAAGGAAGAATTCAACAAAGGAATTATTTTTCTCCTTTGAGTTAATAATCCCCATGAGTTCCCAATAGTATCAAAAGGTAAATTCCAATCCTTCATCAGTGTTTCTAAAGCTTCTATCCTTCTCCTCCCTTCACCCATGGTTTCTTGCAACCGTATACCATCTATATTATGCAGTTCCACTAGTATGACAAGGGAAAGCCTTTTGGATGGGCTACCCAAATGTTTTATGTTCAAGGATAAAATAATCCTTAGGTAACCCCATAAGGGGTTTGTCTTGATTTAAGGACCCCTTTTATGGATTTCTGTGTTCCTTGTTGAATTTCCTTCAAAGCCTTTTCTTGTGCATGGTGTAGAAACTTGGAGTAATATGGTGAGAGTCTCTTACAGGATTATAACCCAAACCCCCTTAAATTCCCAAGGCCACCTCCCATTTTGAATTTTCTTATACCTTTGAAGCTATCAAGGTTTATGCTGGCTACAAAAAGAGCTTTTTGACATTGACTTTGGAGGGATTTTCTCACAAGTAGAGCCATTGTATTTTACCCTTATACTATCTTTTATTGGGGACTTGGGAATTTTCTATTTTACAAGGGATTTGGAGACCTTGACTAATTAATTATGAGAGAACAAAGGTTCTAGATCCTTTAAAACCCCTATAGGCTTACTTCCAGCTTCTGCTAAGGATGGCCATGAACCTTTATTCCCCAAATCAACACAACAATTATTTGATAAAATGAAAGTTTTTGATTTAGATATGTAAGACTTATCAGGTTTGTTTTCAATGGGGTTGCATTATGTATCAATCAATTCAAAGGGACTCAATTATTATTTACAACCTTCCCTTTTCTTTTGTCCCTTTGAATTGTACTAGGTCCCTTTCCACTCCCATACATATAAGACTCTTTTGTATATGATTTCTAGGCATGCATAAAGGTCTTAACATCTTCCACATTTTCATCAAGAGGATTATCATTGTTATTCCCCTAAAATTTCTACGAAGATGACTTCCTATGCTAAACATTCTTGGTGGAAGATTGTGCACAATCTTCCAATATCTGTTCGTAACACAATATTACAATATGTGCTTGTAGACATGGCACTTGGCACATTAGAAAGGTATTTTGATTTAGTCCACTATCTACCTATGAGTTTTTGGAACCCAATTCCATCTCTATACAATCGGATAGACCTTGTTTTAGATCCACTTAAGAGAAAATGCAGGGCACTGACCTATACATAGTATTTTTGTAGGAATTAGTGATGTTTATGGTCCTTCAAAAGCCGTATCTTATTCTCCTTAAAATACCATCAAATCATATCTCTATCGGAAGGATAGGCAACTTTATTCATACAAGTTTCTTGGAGATAGGTTCTATCCTTGGATTGAAACAAGCATGCCATTTCTTTATGGCCAATAACATCATACCCCAATAATATCATCAAATTATCCTTAAAACCATTTCAGTATATGCCTTTGAGTGAAATATGAAGTCTAACTAGCCTCTTGAAATCATATGGAATCTTGGAGCACACCCAAAGATTGGTCTCGAGTATTCTTGTAACCATGTGTTTATGGTCCCTTCTGCCATTTTCCTCCCATAAAACCTACCAATGAGATCCTTCCCTTAGAACTTTAGAATTTGCTTCAAATATATATCCTACCCAACCACTATCTTCACCATATATTTTCTCCTCTTCATTGACCTCCATGGTTTTCTTCTTCGCTTTGAATAAGGGTCTCTGAATCTCTACATCCACTTCTCAACATTGGTTCAAATACACTCAATGCTTTAAGATCTAGATTTCTAACAATAAACCCAAAGCCCCTTAACTCTCATGTTGGGGTTGGATCAATTGAAATGAACTTACTACTCTATGAAGATCACTTCTCAACATTGGTTCAAATACACTCAATTTGGTTCTAAGATCTAGATTTCTAACAACAAACCCAAAGCCCCTTAACTCTCATGTTGGGGTTGGATCAATTGAAATGAACTTACTACTCTATGAATATCACTTCTCAACATTGGTTCAAATACACTCAATGCTTTAAGATATAGATTTCTAACAACAAACCCAAAACCCCTTAAATCTCATGTTGGGGTTGGATCAATTGAAATGAACTTACTAATTGTTGGCAACAATAATATAATTTCTATTTTTACAAGCTACCTACACAGGGTCTTTAAATTCTCGTTACTCGGCATGACCATTCTCACTAAACGACACTTTTCACTTGTCGCTTCTTACACATTTTCCTTTCGATTTTGTTTTCATGACTGTAAGCATGAAAACTCATAGCTGGAATTGACACTATGTTGTGATTTTTGATTAAGGAAAACTGTTCATATGGTCTATTATCGAATTGTCGTCTTTTGCTATGAACATGATTGTTTTCCTTGTTTATAACCCCTTGGTCTTAAACGTGCCTTGGTTACATAAGTATAAAACCTCCACTCATTTAGTATTCGATTAATATCAATGGGGTTTTGATTCATAAAACTTTTAATGGTTCAATGTTTATTTGATACATTTATATTTGTAATCGATTCATGGATGTGCATACTATGGTTTTCAACTGTTCTGATCCTTATGCGTACCAATATGCCAAGGTGTCATTTTAAGTACAGTGTGATATTATTTCTCTGTATGGCCTTGGGCTTCACGATCTCATTCCCACACATGGTGATTAATGGTTTTGCCTACCATTTCGAACTGTCTTTGCATTGCATTGAGGAAACTCGGGACTATGGCTCTGTGTTTCTCTATCAAACCCTACCTCTGATTTCCGTGTTGATTCCCTTTTGTTAGCCATGGCTCCTGTGGTGAGGATTGAGCCCAATGGCATCCAAACCTTGTTATCATATGATAACGCCAGAGACGACTTAGAAAGGAACGACTGGTGTTTGTTTATTGAAAAGTTTAGGGGTTTCAATCTGAGAGTTGCTCAAGAGTTCGCATTGACCTTCAACGGTTGCATAGCAAAGATAGGTGACGTGCAACTGGAGGTAAATGAAGATTTTATAAACCAAGCTACGGGTTTACCCACTGTCGGCCATAAGTGGTTCAAGAACGCAAAATTTGAAGAGGTCCCCTGGTCATTGTTGTTCACCTCAAGGAAAATTACCAGTTGTGACTGAGGTATGCCTGTCTCATCTTTAAAACCTAGATGGCATGATTTGTTAGCTATTGTGAAACAATTCATTACGTGTGAAGGAAGATTTGTGTTGGTTTTCTTGTATCACCTGTGATTGCTTATGAGTTTCATTGACTTCCCATTGAACATGCCCTATTTCCTCCTTAGAAGTCTATACAAGATGGGAAAGCGGTTTAAGAGGCAGAAGTATGATTCTAGTTTGTTCCATCATGGTTTAATCAAGATTACCATTGTGCATCAGTTTCTATTAAACAACGATTGTTGGGATGCTTTTGTGTTACGAAATGGTTTTGGTAATAGTGAGTTGGGACAGGTTGACAAGCCTGTTATCACAAAAACCCTTGTGAAGCCTACCACCTCTCCTACATCGCTCCTACCCTATGATCATGTCTCTAATTTGGAACCCTCGACCTACCCCGATGCTGCTCAACCCGACACTCAACCGGATTCGTATCCTATGAGTTGTACCAAGACTGTTAAAAAACCCACAGGGAAAATGCTTAAGGGCAGTGTTGATGTTAATCATAAGAATAAAAGGGCCGCTCGTTGGATTTCATGATGTGCTCGAAACAAACCCAAGCCCTGTGCATACACGAAAAATACAATTGAGGTAAGTGAGGATTTGGATTTAGAAATTGAAAGGTTCTTGGCCGAAGAGTATCCATATTCATATGGACTTTGCTCTGATAGACCCTACGATTATGTTACCAACCTGCCACGTGTCTAAAGGACGATCCTGATTTTCCTGGTATCAAGCTCCGTGACAAACCTACCTTTCAAATGGACGATTCTCCAATTGTTAATGCTATCAGTGCCAATGCACAGTCCCTATAGCTACACTGTAATGAGTGTCGATCCTGGATCGACCGGTATTATACGAATGTGCCTTTACTACAGTCCCGACTTAAATCTTTGGAAGACCAGGTGGATTCGTTAACAAACAAGAACAAAAGACTCCAATCCATAGCTCAAGCCAAAGTCAAATGCCTAAAAACTACAGGGTCTGTCATTTTTAAGAATGTGGAAGCAGCGACAACAATAGTAAATTCAAAGATTGCTTGATTTGTTTGAATCCCATGATTTGAGGTATAATTGTTTTTTTCAAGTTTAGCATGATTTTGTCTTCCTCAATTTAGGATATACGATTTGTTGAATAGATTACTTTTCTTATAAAAATTAGATTGTTTTGTTTGTTGAATATAATATGATTCTAGTTATAATTATAACTAGCTACATAATCGTGAGATTCTGTAGCTAGTTAGAAAAATTTGAATTGCTTGATTTCACAATTGAAAATACATCTAAAATCTTCTTATTTTTATTTGTTTTCAGGAACTTATGATTTTCAAAGAGATATGAAGCACTGTTGGGATCTCCTAGCCATACCATCTTTATGTTTTTAGTAAATAGATTAGGCTGTTAGCTTTTTGATATCAAGTAAAATTTGGGAGGTTGCATCCCCCACATTTTGAACAGATTTGATGTTATCATCAGGAAGCATTTTGTTCCTGGAACCTATATAAGCATGTTATTTTGTAAACTTCAAACCATATCTGCCTGGGGAAAAAACTATGGATTTTTTATTTACAGACTTGAATAGAATATGATATTTGTCACAGCTTTAGCTTCTCCATATCGTGGTTTTATTCAAGTCATGATTATTTCGATTTGTAATTAAATTATGACTTCTTTCGCTGTCGTGGTTTACTACAGATTGGTATGATATAAATTTATATATATTATCCATGTTTATGTTTCAGATTTAACACACAGTAATCATTTTGTTTAAACTTGGGATTAAGAGATTTATCTTTATCATTTGTTGAACATTCATGCACAAGTTTTCACAACAGGATTTTTCTTAATGTGGCTGCTTGTGAAACATCAAGATTGTTGTGATTATATCTCTTATATGTCCTATCATTCAAATTCAATCATTATTGCTTCACATTTATGAGAAGCAATTGCAGGATCTGTTGCGGGTTTACCTCATCAGACAGGGAGATTGGATACCACACACTGAACAAATATGGTATGCGATGACAGGTCAGTTTGCTAGTTTAATTTCATTAGTTTAATCAATATAGAAATGTCTTGTAGCTTAAACATCTTTTACTATCTGTGATTTCAGTTTTCAATTAGACAGTTTGATATTCTATTTAACAGTTATGAACATTATAAGAAAATAAATCAAAAAGATTAAATAGCGTTACTGTTGTTTTAAAAATCAATTGATATTTGATTTTCGCGGATTTAGATTAAAATTTATATCGTGTACATATGATATATATATTAGAAATAGAGTCATTTTTATATATTGTATATATAATAAGTAGAGTTATTTTATAAAATATTAGTTAGTTAAACTCTAAATACATGTTAGAATTATATATAGTTTTCAGCGATTATTATTCATCAAGTTATTTTATTTTTCTTTAGTTTTGTTTTTTCGCTTTATTTAGGACTTAGATTGGACAACGGAGCCGCTAAACCCGTCGGAGTGGATCAATCCAAATGGCTTGGGGTAATTAGACAACCCCGGACCAGATTCACTCCTCTAGTTGATGAGCGGTCATTTTCGCCCGTCAACAAATGGTGCTAGAAGGAGGGCTTGAAAAATATTAATGGCACGAGGAGGTCGTAAGACTCCTCCACCACCTACCCACTCACCTATAGTGACTAGAAGTCGTTCAGACGACAACATTGTCTCTCAAACAACAACCACATCAAACGACAATCTACGGGTCACAGTTGAACCAATAACTCCAAATCCTACGGGTGGTGACATACAAGAGATTGTTCGGCAATCTCTCATAAGAACACACAGTGCCTTAGCTCGTATAAGAAAATCGAACCAACCTTTGAATCAACCATTAGACTTCTCTGATATTAGAGAACAACTTGGAGGTACTGACCTTACCTTAAACCCTACAGATCCAATCCTCACTCCTATAGCAGGAGGATCTGGTATACCACCATCACCACCTCCTTCATCTCCTTCTTCTTCTGGAGAAGAATCTTCTGACGAAGGCAGTTCCTCCTCTCATCCTTCGACACCAACCACACCTATGGCCAACCAGAACAATCCCGCAAGACCCTGGCTCGACCAATATGCAGTGGCCATACCTGGGCCTCAACATCCTTTACCCAAACACCCTGAGAAATGGCTCCCTAAATTTGACCTGGACTCCAAGTAGTTAGCTGAAGATCACATCAAAAAGTTTATGTTAGCCATTAGACTCTGTAGTGTTGAGAATGAAGACGTAGTCTGTAGATTGTTTCCCTACACCTTTGAAGGCAATGCCTCTACCTGGTACTTTGCCCAACAACCTCACACCATCGTGTCATGGGAGAAATTTGAATCCTGTTTCCTTGAGAAATTTGGAGATGACAAGTCTCCTGAGGTTCTAGTCATGGAGCTTTCTAGTTTAAGAACGAACCCCAAAGAAAAGATCAAAGACTTTAATCAAAGGTTCTTGACACTAAAGAACCGAATCCCCACAGATTCGATGCCTGTCGAGAATCTNGGAGATGACAAGTCTCCTGAGGTTCTAGTCATGGAGCTTTCTAGTTTAAGAACGAACCCCAAAGAAAAGATCAAAGACTTTAATCAAAGGTTCTTGACACTAAAGAACCGAATCCCCACAGATTCGATGCCTGTCGAGAATCTTATTATCGTATATTACATGAAAGCCTTACATCAAAACATATCCATTTGGGTAAAGAGATCCAAGAAAGCCACATTGTTAGAAGCCTTCGAAGAGGCCAGTTAGATCAAGAAAGGCATCCTCAGTTTAAAAGAAACTACTAGCAACGAGACAGAGACTAGTTCATCTTCCAAAAAGAAAATCGAAATCCTCCCTAGACCTTCCCAAAACAAAGCTCAACCTGAAAGCTCAGATTTAGAAAAATTACAAAAAGTCGTTCAAAAACTATCCAACCAAGTTATAGATTTGAAAAGGTTGGTTGAAGAAGCTTCTTCGAGAAAAGGGCCTTATAAACCCCCTTTTAGGAAGCCTTTCCCCACCAACCGACCTAATTCAAATACTGAAGGCCTAAATCTAGAAAGCTTGCAATTTGCTATTCAAACGATTCTCGAAGCACATGATAACTTGATGCCTCCTGAGATTCCTGAAGAAGCAACAGAACAAGAAACAGTAGAAGAAGATGAATCTTCTTCGAACATTTTTGGACATTTTTCGGATAGCATTTGTCAAGCTAATTTCGAAACAGTGCATCCTTACAATACTAGGAGCAAGACAACAAACAAGCCTTCTTCTGAAATCACTACGACTTTGCCTCCAAAACAGTCTAAATCGATTGAGACTAAACAGAATTTAGTAAAACCAAGTTTAGATTATGATTTAGTTGAAGATCTAAAGAAGCTTAGGGCTAACATTTCTGTTTATGAATTATTAAAATTCCCTTTTCTTCTGCAAAAAATGCTACAAAATATTGTAGAGAACAACAAAAATGGCAATCCGAGCAATAACAAAGGTGTTCAAAACAACCCCAAAGTTCCTCAGAAGGCCTCTTCCAAAACCACATCCGAGCCTCATGATAAAAGAGACCTTCTTGTAAATAATGTAACAAATGTAGATAAACCATTTTTAGAGGCCGCGAGTAAAAAACAACAAGCTTCCACTATTAATACTCGCAGAAATGTCCCTCCATTTTTGTTAACTTTTGAAATTTTCAATAGGAACGTACACAACTGCATGGTAGATTCAGGTGCATCATCTAACATAATGCCTTGATCTGTTTGTCAAAAGATTAATGTCGAAGTTCAACCATCCAGCTTGAAAATTATCTAGCTTGATCGAACTAGTGTTAAAGTGATAGGCGAATTAAGAAATGTGCTTATAAGATTGTCGTCTAATCCTAAAGTTCATCAAGTGATTGATATTATTGTTGTAGATATCCCAGAAGTTTATGGTCTATTTTTAAGTAGAGACTAGTCAGAACAATTACATGGCTATTTTGCGACAGATTGGTCTCACCTGTGGCTGCCTGAGAATGGAAAGCCCAACAGAATCAAGGTAAATCGTGAACGTTATCTGAAATTCACGGTGACTGATTTAAATGATCCCAATGAACCATTCACTCCTTCTTCCGATTTGCCCGAAATACAGGGGATGGATACTTTTTTCGGTAATTTCATGGCCGAAACTTCCACTATCACTAATCCGAAACAACAATATGAAATTTTGACATATACGCAGACAACAACTTCTTCTCAGTGGACACATGCAACCGACGAAAATCAAATATGGTCTCTTTACTTTGATGGGTCGAAATCCAAGGAAGGAGTTGGTGCAGGTTGCGTGCTCATCAATCCAGTAGGTAACAAGACTCTGATTGCTTGCAGGTTAGAATTCGAATGTACAAACAACACAACCGAATATGAGGCACTCCTGCAAGGCCTCAGAAAAACATTAGATATGAACGTTCAAAATTCGACTGTCTTTGGTGATTCGGAAATCGTGGTTAGACAGGTAAAAAATTCTATCCACTGTTTATCTCCGCACCTTAAAAGCTATCAAACTGAGGTATGGAATTTAATGAACAAGTTCTATGCATTTAACATAAATTCTATTCCTAGATTGAATAATTCGGAAGTTGATTTGTTAGCTAATGTAGCTTCAAAATTTTTTCCTGTAGAAGGCTTATCTCTGAATGCATTCTCCGTTGAACTGTTGTTCAGACCGTCCGTCCTAGACAACATCACGAATTGGAGAGTCTTCGATGATGATCAACATATTATAAGTTTTCTGCATATGGAAGAAACTTTCCAGGGCGCGGTGATCGACGAAGATACCCATGACGAAAATCTTCATGACTTTACGGTAATACCAGATCCAAGATCTCCAGAATCTTCATCAGACATGGTAAATTCTATCTCGAAATCTGTAGTTAGATTAGAAAAATTTTATGATCTTCACGACAAGTTCAGAAAATCAATGAACTATAAAACGAGTAGTTCCTCTTTGACGCATGAAAAGGTAAATTTGGGAACTAAAGACAACCCACAGTGCATTAATTTAGGGTTGGGGTGTTCTAAGCAAGAAAAAGTAGCGTTTATTAAGTTGTTTAAGGAATTTAAATATGTTTTTGCTTGGACGTACGATGACCTAAAAACCTTTGATGATAACATCATACAACACGTTATTCCTATGAAACCCCAAACCCAACCTTTTCAACAAAAGTTAAGGAAAATGCACCCAAAACTCGAGTCAACAGTCAAGAAGGAATTAAATAAACTCCTGAACGCTAAGATAATCTTTCCAGTTAGGCACGCACAATGGGTCTCTAATCTTGTCCCTGTCTGAAAGTAGAGTGGTGAAATCCGACTATGTGTCAATTTCCAAAATCTTAATCGAGCGTCTGATAAAGACAACTACCCTGTCCCTCCCATGAAATAGGTACTTCAACAGGTATCTGGTTCTGAAAGATTATCCTTGTTGGATGGTTTTTCTGGGTATAACCAAGTCCTGATATCCCCTCCAGACCAACTAAAAACCACGTTCCACACTCCATGGGGCACCTATGCTTATAGAAAGATGCCCTTTGGACTCATAAACGTCGGTGCCACTTTCCAGAGAGTGATGGACATCGATTTCCTAGGCTTAATCAATCAATCTTTCATAGTTTACCTAGATGACATCACTGTTTTCTCGAAAAATAAAGAAGATCATCTAGCTCATTTAAGATCAGTTCTATAGTGATGTCGTAAGTACGACATTTCTTTGAATCCTAAAAAATCTATCTTCGCAGTAGAACAAGGTAAACTCCTCGAATTTATTGTATCGAGTGAAGGGATGATTATCAACCTTGAAATAACTCAAGTCATTTCGAAACTCTCCCCTCCCTCATCAAAAAAGTCCATGCAATCTTTCTTAGGTCAGATAAACTTTATTAGGAGATTCGTCCCGAGCTTTTTAGAAATGGTGAGACCATTGCAAAACCTAATAAAAAAGGATGTACAGTACCATTGGGGACCTTTAGAAATCCAGGCTTTTGATTCAATAAAAAGGGCCATAATAGATGCTCCTTCTCTAATGAGCCTCGACTTTTCGCAAGACTTCACCCTCTACATGTTTGCTTCTGACCGTTCATACCCTGCCGTCCTAAATCAAAAGAATGCTGAAAACAACGAAGTCTCAATCGCCTTTATGAGCTCAGCCTTCAAAGGGGCAGAACTTAATTACCTAGCAGTAGATAAGCAAGCCTATACTATTTTCAAAGCAGTAAAGAACTTCCAATCTTATCTGTTGAAATCTAGGACGAAAATCATTGTCCCTTACCCGACTATCAGAAATCTGTTAGTACAGAAAGAACTAGGCGAAAAAAGGGCAAACTGGGTCACATCCTTGCAAGAGTATGACATAGAAATCATCCCAGCACAAATTGTAAGAGGCCAAGGGTTATGCAAATTGGTCGTTGATTCAGCTGTAGGACAACAAGAGAAAAATTATATGTTAAGTCCAGGACAACACTATCAAAATCAAATCTATTGTGCACAAAACCCTGTTAGCCCCTGGTATGATGATATAAAATTTTGTCTTATACACGGATCAGCTCCCCGTCACCTTGATCCCACAAAAAGGAGTGCACTGAGATTAAAATCTGCTTCTTTTCAGCTGATTAATGGTATTTTGTTTCGTCAAAATTTTGATGGAGTACTAATGCGTTGTCTTGAGAAAGATGAAGCAGAAAAAGTCTTATTGGAATTACATGCAGGAGAAGTTGGTGGGCATTTTGGTGGAGACACCACTGCCCATAAAGTATTAAGAGTAGGTTATTACTGGCCTACCCTTTTTAAAGACGCTCATGCTTTGTGTCGCAAGTGTGTAATTTGTCAAAAAGCATTCGGACGGATACAGAAACCAACTTTCCCTTTGCAACCAGTTTCGGTAGATTCCCCTTTTCAACAGTGGGGTCTAGATATTATAGGCCCAATCAATCTGCCATCCTCGCAGCAGCATAAGTATATCATAACATCCATAGATTACTTCACCAGGTGGTCTGAGGCTGCCCCATTAAAAGCTGTAAATACCAGTCAGGTAATATCCTTCCTGAATTCAAATATTATTACATGCTTCGGTATTCCTGAATGCCTAGTATTTGACAATGCCTCTTATTTTTCGTCTCTTGAGATGAGTGATTTCGCTCTAGAAAAATGAATTAAATTAAAGTATTCTGCCAGATATTACCCCCAAGGCAACGGTTTGGCAGAATCGACTAATAAAAATCTGATCAAAATTATCAAGAGAACAGTCTCTGAGAACCATAAGAATTGGCATAATGCATTGTTAAACGCAATCTGGACTGATAGAGTAACTCCTAAAACTGTTTTAGGTAATTCACCTTTCTTTCTCATTTACAACAGAGAGGCGATTCTTCCACCACATGTCCTCCTTCCATCTCTGCAGTTATTGCAGAAAGTACAGGAACATGACTGTCCCCCTTTGGAGAGTCGAATTAACACTTTGTTAAAATTAGAAGAAGTGAGGGCTCAAGCAAAACGGAAATTGGATCAACATCAACTCATTGTTAAAAACTGGTTTGATTCCAATTCTGCCTATGATAGAAACTTTGAGGTAGGTGACCTTGTCCTAAAATGGGACAAACCTCATGAGGGAAAAGGAGAGCATACAAAGTTTCAGAACTTGTGGTTGGGACCATTCTTAATTGCTGAGAAATTGGGTCCCAGTTCCTTCCGACTACAGAATTTAGAGGGACAGCCAAACACCTTTCCGGTGAATGGCCAAGCTCTAAAAAGGTACTTCGCCTGATGACACTCCCATGTACACTGTGTAAATATTTTTTGTTTTGTTTGTTGTTTGTTTTCTTTGCTGGTTTGTTTTGATTTTTCCTTTACGCTTATCAGTCTTTCTTTTTGAAACACACATGCCTGCATCATGGGCTAGCTCAGACGAAGAGAACATAAAAATTTCCCCTCTAAAAATGACTGTTGAAAGTTGTTTAAACATCAACTATGATATTTTTCTGAGTTTGCAGCCATGTTAAAGATAACTTGTTTGTTTGAAAAGTGTTTCTTGATTTCAATCTGTAACTAAAGTTACTCACGATCATCCATAAAAATTCTTCTTACGTTGTCCCTGTTCCTTAAGAGAACAACTAAGAGATGTCTCCCTTCTCTTGAAAGTCAGTTTTATTAACAAACTATTTCTAGATCTTAATGAAGGATAGCTAACAAATTTATTCAAGGTTTGTAATTTACTAAGATGTGTCCAAAACCAGGATTTTCAGCGTCACCCCGCTCTATTAAATATCTTTAAAACTAAATAAACCTTCAGAGAGCTGTGGGAAGTGCTTGTAAACCCACCGGGATACTGAATAGGTCTGTTGGCAGCGGGTAAATGCATGCATGACGTCAAGATAAATTTGTCGGGGTACTGAAGAGGCCCGCTGGCAGCGAAGCAATGTCAGGTATATGAAAATTCTCAGATATGGATTCTGTTTTAACCTTAAATGTCCTTCGTTCTGATCTGGAACTTCTTGGCAGGATACAGATATCATAGTGGGTTAAATGACATCCTTGTCGAGGCTATGGACGCCTGTTGGCAACAACGGCCCTGTCAATAGTATTGAAGATTTTAGCTCTAATATCGTGACTCTCTTTTGTTAGGATTTCCATCGGTTTTCGTCTTTTAAAATAACAGTAATCTGAAACTGGAATGCATTTTAAATTGTTTACGATGTTTATACATCTTTTTGGTTATTTTCGATTCGAAGTTTTTTCTGATTATCCTAATCTGAGCTCATTCATTTGGCAGAGATAACTGCTTCTCCCAGCGTGTCTCCATTGTTGGCAGTAATAATATAATTTCTATTTTTACAAGCTGCCTACACAGGGTCTTTAAATTCTCGTTACTCGTCATGACCATTCTCACTAAACGACACTTGTCACTTGTCGCTTCTTACACATTTTCCTTTCGATTTTGTTTTCATGACTGTAAGCATGAAAACTCATAGTTGGAATTGACACTATGTTTCGATTTTTGATTAAGGAAAACTGTTCATATAGTCTATTATTGAATTGTCGTCTTTTTCTATGAACATGATTGTTTTCCTTGTTTACAAACCCTTGGTCTTAAACGTGCCTTGGTTACATAAGTAGAAAACCTCCACTCATTTAGTATTCGATTAATATCAATGGGGTTTTTATTCATAAAACTTTTAATGGTTCAATGTTTATTTGATACATTTATATTTGTAATTGAGTCATGGATGTGCATACTATGGTTTTCAACTGTTCTGATCCTTATGGTACCAATATGCCAAGGTGTCATTTTAAGTACAGTGTGATATTATTTCTCTGTATGGCCTCGGGCTTCACGATCTCATTCCCACGCATGGTGATTAACACTTCTGCCTACCATTTCGAACTGTCTTTGCATTGCATTGAGGAAACTCGAAACTATGGCTCTGTGTTTCTCTATCAAACCCTACCTCCGATTTCCATGTTGATTCCCCTCTGTTAGACATGGCTCCTATGGTGAGGATTGAGCCCAATGGCATCCAAACCTTGTTATCGTATGATAACGCCAGAGACGACTTAGAAAGGAACGACTGGTGTTTGTTTATTGAAAATTTTAGGGGTTTCAATCTGAGAGTTGCTCAAGAGTTTGCATTGACCTTCGACGGTTGCAGAGAAAAGATAGGTGACGTGCAACTGGAGGTAAATGAATATTTTATAAGCCAAGCTATGGGTTTACCCGCTGTCGGCCAAAAGTGGTTCAAGAACGCAAAAGTTGAAGAGGTCCCCTGGTCATTGTTGTTCACCTCAAGGAAAATTACCAGTTGCGACCGAGGTATGCCTGTCTCATCTTTAAAACCTAGATGGCATGATCTATTAGCTATTGTGAAACAGTTCATTACGTGTGAAGGAAGATTTGGGTTGGTTTTCTTGTATCACCTGCGATTGCTTATGAGTTTCATTGACTTCCCATTGAACATGCCCTATTTCCTCCTTAGAAGTCTATACAAGATGGGAAAGTGGTTTAAGAGGCAGAAGTCTGATTCTAGTTTGTTCCATCCTAGTTTAATCAAGATTATCATTGTGCATTAGTTTCTATTAAACAACGATTGTTGGGATGCTTTTGTGTTACGAAATGGTTTTGGTAATAGTGAGTTGGGACAGGTTGACAAGCCTATTATCACAAAAACCCTTGTGAATCCTACCACCTCTCCTCCACCGCTACTACCCTATGATCTTGTCTCTAATTTGGAACCCTCGACCTACTCCGATGTTGCTCAACCCGACACTCAACCGGATTCGTATCCTAAGAGTTGTACCAAGACTGTTAAAAAACCCACAGGGAAAAATCTTAAGGGCAACATTGATTTTTATTATAAGAATAAAAGGGTCGCTCGTTGGATTTCACGATGTGCTCGAAACAANTAACCTTGAGTTGGAAAACAAGCAATCCTCTTTTATGATTTTTTAAGCTTTAAAGGATTTGTGAAGAAGAAGAAAGTGTTACAAGTACAACTCTAGATAGAAATTCCTTCTTGTGGGATCTATTCCTAACCTATTATAAGTTTGTGAGGGTCATTTTCATGCGAGCCTTAGCATAACCTCGAAAAACTACTTTGAACTTAAGCCATTAGTATTTTTCATCTTCAAATCTCATAATGTACAACTTGTAAAAGAACTTGTGTCTTATGTAGACAATTATAAATTTTTATTCACTTTGCATTATTTATACTTCCTTTGCATCTATGTTATATTTTTCTCAGTTTCTTTCCCTTTTATTGCATCAGATATAGTTTTCATCTCACAAACATGTTCATACTTGTCCTTGGACTCTGAACAAGGAGTCTAAATATTCCCGTTAAATGATTATGAAACTTCGTCATTTGAGCATGGAAGCTCCCCTTGAGATTCTTTGTAATCATCTTTGGAGTTTATAATAAATGGAGAAGAATAAACACCTCCTATAATGCTAGAAAGTGAAAAGGAACCTCTCTCATTCTACTAACCAATTTTTTCCAAGAATACTTTTTTACCTGGGAGTGGTAACCTACATTGACCCATAATATATCATTATTCAATAGCTAACACTTAAGAATGATATATATAGTTATGGGGTTCTCCCAATGGACCTTATTAGTGGTAGAGAGGGTATTTGTGAAAATAAAAACATGGTCTAATGGACCCATACACATATCTTGGAAGAATCAACATAACAAGAATGTTCACCAAAAGAGAAGGTGAAGTAAGGTATTCCACAAGGAAAGTTATCTATTTTCTATACAATAAGATATATGAGCTAGCCATGATGTTGATAGGAGCTGAAGACAAAGAGGAAGGATACTGAAAGAGACAACCTATGTAGCCATATGACATGCATAGTTCAAATGGTTAGTCCAACACTGTTTTTCTACTGAAATATAGTACATGATTTTGATCCTTATTTGTTGAATTTTGTTTCTTCTAGAAATTGCACGTAGAGGAAAGACTATACCACCCATATCACTATTCAATCCCAACATGTAATTATGTCTTGTAACTATTCAGTGCTTGCTTGCAACTATTCATTATTATTTGGAAAAGGAATTATGAAAAGTCAAAGACTGACTTTGACGTATTCAATGCTTGCTTGGAACTATTCATTATTATTTGGAAAAGGAATTATGAAAAATCAAAGATTGACTTTGATGTATTCAATGCTTGCTTGCAACTATTAATTATTATTTGGAAAAGGAATTATGAAAAATCAAAGACTGACTTTGACGTGTCGGAAAATCTTGTTGATGCTAGCCTTATATAAACAACTTTGTTTTTCTCCGAAAATAAATCATCATTTATATTCATAGTTGAATGGAAACTACATTCTTTATGTGCTATTGCACTTGTAACACTTACAACATCCAAAGATAAATGCTCCCAAAAAGATCAAAATAAAAACTAATTTCAACTTGAAAAGCTCAAAAAACAAGCTTTAAACTTTGCTTTAATGGCCCTTATAAAAAAAAGAAAAAATAAAATAATGTCTATAGAAGACAATTTAGTGTGTGCTAAAACAAAGCAAGAATTTAACAACAATAATTTCCATAATGAACTAGTCTAGAGAAATGTAAATCCCTTATACTATCTTTTATTGGGGACTTGGGAATGATCTATTTTCCAAGGGATTTGGAGACCTTGACTAATGACTTATGAAAGAACAAAGGTTATAGCTCCTTTAAAACCCCTATAGGATTACATTCTATCTTCTGCTAAGGATGGCCATGAACCTTTATTCCCCAAATCAATACAACGATTATTCAATAAAATGAAAAGTTTTGATTTAGATATGTAAGACTTATCAGGTTTGTTTTCAATGGGGTTGCATTGTGTATCAATCAATTCAAAGAAACTCAATTATTATTTACAACTTTCCCTTTTCTCTTGTCCCTTTGAAATTTGAATTGTACTAGGGCCCTTTCCACTCCCATCAATAATAATTAAACATCAATAATAATTTTCTTAACCTTAAGTGATATATATAAAATGTATATTAAACATTAATAATAATTTACTTAACTATTAACGTGTAAAAAATTAATTTTAATTATATAAATGTACAATATATTTCTATTTCTCAAATGTTTGTTTTTAATGAATCTATTATCTCAAAAAAAACATACACAAAAATAAACACCCATAAACACCCATCTTCGACCACCACATGTTTATCATTGTGTTTAGATTTGAAAGTTATATACAAAAGTGAAAACCAAGTAATATTTGCCCATAATCCAATGATAACAATATATCTACATATATAATCGTTTATGGAATATCTAGCTAGGATGCATTCTTTTGATTTTGGTGTTTTGGACTAACTCAATTTGATCGATCACTAAGAATGATATGGGAAGTGAACAGAATTTGTTTTACTATATATATATATTAATTTAATGTTTTAATATTATTTAGATTAAAAAATGATTTATTATTTTTTAGTATTAGGATTATTAAAATGATTTATTATATTTTATTATTGAGATTATTAAAATGATTTATTACATTTTATTATATATTGTGATATATATTTTAATTATTAATTTAATAATAAATTTTAAGGTAGAATAAAAATTTAAATTGACATTTATTCGTTTAATATATTATTGAAATTTAATTTTGGTTTATTTTTAAATATCATTTTTATTTTTATTTTTATTTATGTTATTAAAATGTTTCTCAATTTTAATGGTTTTGCTAAATTTTATTTTTTTATAATAGTATATTTGGTTAATATTTTCACATCTTAAATGTAAATCTAGTACTTAGTCTTATGGGAGTGTTTAGAAAAAGTGAAAGAGTGAGTATGATTATAATTAATATTTATTTAGAAAAAGTAAACATAATTATAATTAATATGTTCATATAATGGTTTATTTACTTAATATTTTTACATCTTCAATGTAGATCTCTTACTTAGTCTTGTGTTTAGAAAAAGTGAAAGTGGAAGAGTGAATATAATTATGATTAATATTTGTTTTGAAAAAGTGAGAGTGAACATGATTATAAATTATATCCTCTATGTATTCTTTGTTTTTTTATTTTGATAGAATAAATGATTTCTTATGAACATTGATTGTGGGGATTTTATGAGCATTTTGGAGAGTTTTAATAGTTTGATGTTTCTTATAGACGTTTTTTTTAAGACTTTAAGAGGATGGAGCTTCTCTTCTTTCAAAATGTTCATTGTTTAAGATTCTAAGAGCCATTGTTCTTAAAGTGTTGAAAACATCTAAATTTTGTGATGGAAACTAACATGGATATATTATTATGTATAAGTTGTCTGATATACCAAAATAAGTGCCCCAAAGACATATTATAGTTAGAAGATACACAAGAATTGCATTTCAGCATTGTGTTAAACAAGTCTAACTCTTTTGAATTAATAATTAAAGTACATACCAATAAGTAATAAAAGCTCCTAAGATAAAATGAAATAAACAAACTAATAAATCAAAATTCTTTTAAATTATGACATCTCTTAGTTTTTAAAATTATCAAGAAAATCCATAGGCGGATTTATTAAACTAGATATTGAAATTGTTAGCTTGGTTTTCTTTGTGTTGAAATTGATCTTAGTAAAAGTTTGTTAGACAAAATGATACCATAAAAATGTCATCTTCAAAGTTCTTGTCCCAAAACAAGAGCTCTCCCAAAGTGGAAAAAATATTCCAACCCTAAACCAAAAAGATCATAGTAATCATATGAGCTATTGTCATATGAAGAGGAAGAAGATAAAAATGCAAAAACACATCACCCATTAGTTATAGAGAAGGATATCAATGATGATATAAAAGTGAAAGTTGAAGATTTAAACCCTCCCTTAGGAAGAAGATACAAATGCAAAAACACATCACACATTAATTATAGAAAAGGATATCAATAATGATATAAAAGTGAAAGTTAACCCTCTCTTCCCACTTAAGGGGAGAAGCAAGAATGCAAATATTACCCTTTAGCAAGAGATAGTGGTCACCAATTTTAGGAAAAAAAGGAAAAAAACAATTTTATGGTTCTCACAATTTAGACTCTAGTAAAGAACAAGCTTCCAAATCAAATATTGGAAATTAGATTTTCAATCTATAGTTAATTTTATTAGAACCCTTTCCGATGGAATGGATTAAGGTAAAATAGAAGAAATGAAAGATGGATTGAGGTAAAAAAGAATGGTATGAAAAATGGATTGAGGTAAAAAAGAAGAAAGAAAAAAAATAAAAAATGGGATGGAGGATTTTTTTTACATTACGTCTTTGACTCTTTTCAAGTGTTATTGTTGAGTTGGAAATATTTACTATATGTTTTATGAATTAAATTCTCTTATTACGTCTTTGACTCTTTTCAAGTGTTATTGTTGAGTTGGAAATATTTACTATATGTTTTATGAATTAAATTCTCTTATAACATTTAAGAAGAACTTAACCTTTTTTCATTAATGATAACACGATAAGAGTTGCCTATTCAATCTGCTTTGTATCTTTCACTTTTGGGTTGCTGAATTCCTCTGAGAAAAACAAAGCATTTTAACATTACTGGAGGGACGATCACGAGACGCTGGCTGTGAGTGACCACATGATGCATGATCCGCTGTAACCAGCGGCCTTATCATCATCGGTGATGGAATCTGATGGCCATCGTGAACGGACAAACAAACAAAGTAACCTCGAACTCAGCTACCACTCGTACTAATGCTATTGTCAATAGCCAAAATAATTTTATTAAGAGTAAAACAAAGCTTTCACACAGTAAACGCACAGGTAAGTGGAACATGAGAGACTTCAAAGCCCTCCCCATTCCTGTTCCCTGAATGGGGAGGGGTATCCAATGATTTAGGAGGAATTTTGATAGTGATCAACAGCTTATTCTCAATTTTCCATGTTTTTTTAGCTGCATATTCTGAAATCCCAGTCACATGGTTTCATTTTTGGATTGGACTCCTTTTCCCATCTTCATGTCTTTAACGAAAGTATTTTGGATTGGACTCCTTTTCCCATCTTCATGTCTTTAACGAAAGGATCTTCTTTTTGGATTGGAAAAGAAGATCCTCCAGGGAGGACGGCCTTAACTGCAGACTCCTTGATAATGAGAACGTTGTCTCTCATCTTCTTTCCTTCTGCTGTTCTCATCATTCTCCTCATAACATCCTCCACCTCTTCTTTCGTGACCACCTTCTGGTCATCTACCTCCACACGTCCTTGGCGAATCTGCTGTTGAGAAACTGATCGGCAAAATATGGGAATCCCACTACTGGAACTCCCATGCTCATTGTCTCCAAGGTAGAGTTCCATCCGCTGTGTGTAGGAACAATCCCACTGAGACATGGGCAAGTACTTTCGACTGTGGCGCCCACCTCACGAACAGTGCCCGCTCCTTTGTTCGTTCTTCAAATCCCTCAGGTAAAATCACTGCCTGGCCTTCTGTCATATCCAGCCGAAGAACCCACAAGAAAGGTTGGCCGCTGCCCTCTAGCCCTAGCGCCAGCTGTTCTAGCTGTTGCTCAGATTTCACAGCGACGCTCCCAAAGGAAACGTATATAACTGATCCCGGTTGTTGCATATCAAGCCATGTCAGGCAGCTCACCTCCTCCTCCTCCCACAGACTGCTGCTAGAATCCCTTCCTTCTAAAAAATTGGGAAGGAAAAGAGGTCCTATGGCCAGAGCAGGACAACCATTCAAAGAGAGTGCTGTTACTGCATCCTTCCCTTCGAGCTCCTCGAACGTGTTCACTAATACGTAGTCGCCTTTACTTTGCACGAGGGTTTGATAGTTCATTTTCAACTTCTCATACTTCATTGCAGCAGCTTGAGTGATCACGGGCTTAAGGAAATTCATATTTACTCTCAAACAGGTATACTTATTGAAAATGGATATATTTAATGATCTTTTAACCATAAATTTAATGTCGGATGGATCCTGAGCGCGATACTGGGAAAGCAGGTCGGTTGGCTTGAATGGAGGGATGTTGCCCGGAAGACAAGTGATGAGTTTTTCTGGATTGTTCCCTTCGCTTTTACAAACAAACTGTAGTTATTATCTTTGCAGAGCAAATGAAAATTATCGAACGAAAACATTCACGATCTATAGGAAGAGTAAAAAAAAAAAACATATGAACGAGGGTTTGATAATTCATTTTCAACTCATACTTCATTGCACCAGTTTGATTGATCACGGGTTTAAAGAAATTTATATTTACTTTCAAAGAGGTATACTTATTGAAAATGGATATATTTAATGATCTTTTAACCATAAATTTTAATACTTATGGTTATTAATTGAAGATGCTAGCATATTTTTAATAAAACTTTCAAATCAATAAACTAGATCTCATATGTTCATAACTTAGTAAAACTTCCAAATCAATATGTTAATAACTTTCTAGCATTTTTAAAACTTTCTAACATTTTTAAAAGCTTCAATTAACCTGTTTATTTTTTAACATTTAGCTGGTCGGGTTCCTGCGCGGAAGAGCAGAAGTATATCCTGCTGCTGTTGGTGTGGCTACTGGAGGGTTAGCAGACCGAGATCGCTGCTGATAGAGGAGCCACAGACTGTGAAGAGTACGCGCTGGAGGAGAGAGTCTACGCTCGTGAAGTGAGCCCGCGCTGTTGTATTTTCCAGCCCCCTGCGTGAAGAGTAAGAGCCCGCACGGCCTGCTACGACTTCTGTAGCGATTGCCTCCATATCCGACTTCTGCAGCGATTGCCACACGGCCTGCTTCGACTTCTGCAGCGGTTGCCGCCATATCTGCTGCGATTGAACCAGAGCCACCAAAGAAGAAAACACACAGGATCGATTGAACCAGAGAAGGGATCCGCTGCTCCGTTCAACGCGCCCAGCTGCCTGGTATTACAGAGACTTTGACCAGCGCAGCCTGCAAAAGACCAAGGTGTGCCGTCAATTTTTTTTTTCTGGAAATTTTTGCTGATTAGTTTTGTATTCACCTCAGAGATCAGGTGAAATGGCCACCGCCCAACAACATTTGGATGATACATATATCAATGAGGCTTCCAAATTAAATGGAGAGAACTACGTCAATTGGAAATTCAAGCTGCAGACTGTTCTTGAATTATTTGGTGGCTGGACGATTGTGAATGGCACTGAGCTGAAGCCTACAGATCCTGCATTACTTGCAGATTGGAATAAGAGGGAAGCCAAAGCAAAGGTTACATTGTGAATGTCTATGCAAGATAAGATTATTCCTCACATCAGAAATTGTGACACGTCTAAAAAAACATGGGACATGCTCAAAAGTCTTTATCAAACCACCGATGCAAATAGGGTATTGTTTCTAAAGACCAAACTGATGTCGATCAAGATGGAAGCAAATGAAGGGGTAAATAAGTACATCTTTCGCATCAAAGATTTAACTGATAATTTGGCAGCTATAGGTGAAAAAGTAGCTAGTACTGATCAAGTAACTATCGCTCTAAAAGGTTTATTGTCAGATTATAAAGTGTTTATTTCAGCACTTGCAGCGAGAGAAAAACCCCCAAATTTTGTAGATCTTACAGGTATTCTCCTTCAAGAAGAAGAAAGGATGAAAAATTATGATCACGATGCTAAAAGTTCAGATCTCGCACTGATGGCACGAGGTAAATATACGCACAGAGGTAAACAATGGAGCAAACCATGGAGCAAATCATGGAATGGAGACAGAGGCAAATTGTGGAATGGAGACAGAGGCAATTTTCACTCAAAACAAAAAGGTATGGCTCAAACTGATAGAAATAATGGAGATGGTCATTATTGGGGCCAACCAAGACACCTAAATAGAAATCATTATCAAAAGAAATATCACAGTAATAGAAGCCACAATGAAAGTCACAATGTAAATTACAATGGGAATTTTGCAAACACAGACGACCCTTAAATTAATGGATTAAGAAATCTGAGATTATTTATTTCTGAGGATGCTCTGTCTGCTGAGACAGATGATAAGAATGAATGGTTTATAGATTCAGGTGCATCTGCACATATGTCCTGTAGGAGAGAATGGTTCGATGACTACAATGAGAAAATTGATGGTACTCATATCTATTTAGGTGATAATAGGTCACTCAAAGTTCAAGGTTATGGAATAGTAAAGGTGAAATTATCYAATGGTGAATTGAAACARATATATAATGTTATGTATGTGYCTRGTATTAAAAAGAATCTCATCTCTGTTTCAACCATAACCGATTATGACCTAAAAGTAGAATTTGGCAAGTACCAGTGTCTTATCAAAGACATTCGAGACCACTACAAGACTGTTGCTACAGGTTCAAGATGTGGAGGACTATATAAGCTGGATGTGTGTGCAGATAGTCATCTAGCGTTGGCATCCACAATCATCACCACATAACAACTCTGGCATCAAAGGTATGGCCACATAAACCATCATGATCTTATACTGCTTCAAAAGAATTCTATTGTCGAGGGTCTGCCTGTAATAAAGAATGTGCATTTAGAATGTAGTGCTTGTGCACTTGGCAAACAACAGCGAGATGCATTCCCGATACATCAAGAGAAAAGAAATATTGATCTGCTTGAATTAATCCATACAGACGTATGTGGACTGATGCAAACTAAATCATTAGGAGGTTCATCATACTTTCTAACATTTATTGATGACAAATCTAGATACACATGGATCTATTTTATAAGAAGG